>JAOEHX010058226.1:0-40201 GCA_025448015.1 Bolborhynchus lineola
AGCCTTGGCCATATTGACTACCATCAGTGGTCTAACCTGACCTCCAATCAGGAGATTTGGTGACACATCATACATAACACTGCTGTCTCCTTTGAGAACACACACAGAATCAGTCTCGAGGAGAAAAGAAGAAATGCAGAAAGAAGTGTGCCTTGCATATACCTCCTAAGGAGACCTTCCACTGTGTTTTTTGCAACCAGACCTGTGTATCCTGCATTAATCTTTCTAGCCATCAGCACCCTTGTAGTAAGCATGGGTAAAGCCTTTCTCAGATCTCTGTTCATGAAGCCAAGCCATGGTAATGAGTATCGAGAATACATGTAGTCCTGTGAGAACAGGGAGTTAGACTCAATGACCCTTAAGGATCCCCTTCAACTTGAAATATTGTATGATACTCAGTAAGTGAAACTGGACACAATAACTAACTGAAATATAAGATGCATTTATTAAGTCTCACCTGACAATCCCTTCTGTCTTTGAAAAGTTTAGTCACAGCTTAAAGATGACAGCTATGGATTTCCCTCCATGGTGTCTCAGAGGTATTTTCTCTAAACATATTCATCATGCATTGATACTTTTGTAGGGCTGATAGAGAGATTACGCTTTCTCGTATCTGTTGTCAGATACCAAAAAGTGGATTCTAGTAAGTCTTCAAGGATTTGGTCTGAAATTTTCACTTTGTGTACCAGTTCCTTACAGACTCTTGGGGTCAAAAAAAAGGAAGGGATAACAAACTGCTCATAAACTCCAAGCTGATACCTTCTACTCATCTGTTTTCAAGAATAGCTATGAATTCTGACATTACATTTCTACATTAATGAAGCCAGAGAAAATCTTCACAAAACAGCCAGCTAGAAGTGCGGCCAGGTTCCCAAGCTGGCCAAGAAATATACCCCATTAAGTGCTTCAGAGGCACGGACTGTCCTACCACTACTGAACCAGACATCAATGAGGCATCCCCTGGACTATGCCTTTCATCTGAATCTATCAAAGCAACACTGATAAAATTTGCTGCACCGTTGATTGTTGTAAAAAGTGTTGCTTCATGGGCTGCATCATTACAAAATGTAGGGCATGATATATTCTCCCACACCAAGCACCACCTCAGTGTCAGCTGTAGGTAGATGGGATTAGTCACCACACAGCTCCTGGAGCTCTTCATTTATCAACATGACTGTAATTAACCTTTCAGTGAATACACTGCTGTTGCCATGGGAGTCCCTCCTGGTCATAAAGACATTTTTATTATGTACTGCATACTCCGAGGAAAAGTTACACTTCTGACAACTGTGTCATCACAAAAAAAAAGTGTCAAAGCTGTTGTGAGCATCATCATGTTGGAGAGAGACAGGATGACAGCTCAGTAGGAAAGTCAAGACCAATCCAAAGAAATTAAGGCCACAAGAGGTGCCAAGGAATGCAAGCAAGCCATGTCATACCAGTTCAAATCACCTTTTTTTCCACTTCTCCAAACTGAGCAATCATTGCAGAAAATAAAAAATTCAGAGGATAGCACTCTTCTGTATCTCCACTGCTAAATGGAATCATTTTAAGCAACCTCACAAATTACAAAGAGAAAAAAACCCAAACTCAAAAAGCAGCACTTTAACCTGATGTACAATAGGCATAGGAATTCCATAACACACTTTATTTTTAAAATTAATGCTGTAGGTTCATCAGAGCAAATAAGAATCATAAATTCTAAACAGAAAAGCACCTTACTAGCTAATATTTAGTATTCACCACAATTTGCATTATAATCACCATCTACTTTCTTCTCAGAAAGGATTTCTAAAGACCAATATAATGAGATTTGCAATTTACTGTACATTACCATAGGAATCTCAAGCTTTACTGAAATTTATCAAATAACATTTGTTAGTATTCTAGGAAGTCTTTAATTCAATATTAATCTACATTTGTCAAATAGAGAACTAAAATACATTTGGAGTTGCATTATCTTTCCCCAAAAAAATGAATTTGTAGATGCATTAATTTGCAAAATTCAGTGTGTTTTACATCCTGAGATCATTGGCTCCGGCTGGATTTTAATACACTTTTAATGAAAAGGAAGGTAAAAACATATCTGTCTGCAGATTCAAGAACTATAACATAAAACATTCTATAGCAATGTAAATGTACTATTTATGTGTGCCTCAACTGAAAGCCATGGCGTCTCTATTTAATATGAAAGTTTACCATTTGGCTGGCCTAACTTTCCAAATTGCTGCAGTTATTTTTGATAGGATTTCTATATGCTCTTACTTCCAGTCCATTTTTAATTAAACCATGCAGTCAGGTATTTAAATCAGAGGATAAAAAGCCTAGGGAAAATTAGGCACTGAACCATGAACTTTACTGGGTAACCTTAGACAACTTTTTCTTGTGATTCATCCAATTTATCTTAAAAAAAACCCAAAAAAACAAAAAGCAAATAAAAAAAAGGCAAAATAAAATAAATTAAAACAAACAAAAAAACACAAAAAAACCCCAACCTAACAAGAAAACAAACCAAAAAGCACCCACAAACAAACAAAAACCCACAACAACAAAGACCTGAAGGGAAAAAAAAATCTCATGTCTTGCAGCAAATTGAAGGTGACATGTCAGCTGAGCTCACCTTCCAACACCATACTACTGCAGGCTGAGCACATTCCTGGGATTTCAATTTTATACATTATGTATGCTGTAAACAGCAAGAAAATGTAAGTGCAATACTGAGGAGATAGCACTGCCAGCCTGCTAAATCACTGTATTTCTTTAAACTTACATTCTGAGCCTAGAAATCACTGTGAGGATTTCAATTAGCACAAACTATGGTGCACTAAAAAGCTGAGCACAAGTAAAAATCCTTCAAGACTGCAGTTTTGATGTGACAAATTCATGAGCTTACCATTGAAATACATACAATATTGTAGTAATAGATTTTAGCATATGAAAGAGAAATCAATCTAATAAAGAATTTACTGAGTTAACACTGCCCTTGTTGAAGCCATACATGCAATCTCTCTTTAAAGGTGAAGCAGGGACTTCAAAGCATGTCCTATTTCTGGAAATATTTTTGCTGCCATCTCTTTCCCTGTGTGTCCCCACTTCTTCATCACTTCAGTTTTAAAAAATTACTGCTTATCCTCTATTCCTGCAAATGCCAATTTCTATCATTCCCTGCTGTCTTCGTCTGTACTTGACTGGAGCTCTGAGCTGAAATGAATTCTCTGAACTCAGCCCTATCTCCAGAGGAGTCACCATAATGACAAGATTCATGGAACTAAAAACATCTCAGTCACTGATTAGCAGAAGAAAAGGGTCAGACAGGACAGGTTGGGAGGAAAGGGAGATGATTCTATGATTATTATAAACCTCCCAAGTGAGTCATGATGAATAAAGCCTTGTGCCTAGCTGAGAACTAGGAATTTGGGAATCATGGATGACATACTTTAGCGAACTGATTTACAGTGTTTCCGGTACAAATAATTCCCCTTGAAGCACAACAGAGTTGCAAAGGGAGTATTTCTGAAGTGTATTTTAGAATACCTCAATGAGAAGTACACGGGCAACACACCTTCACAATTAATCCATTTGCCTTAATTTACCAAGAAAATTCATGACATGTAGGAATTCTGGGTTCTCCTGCTGTGAAAAAATGACAGAGCTCATTTCCAAAACCAACTGCAATTAGACAGCAACAAACTTCTCGCCCTTGTTCAGAATGACAAGCAGTTGAAAAGAAAGCTCATGGATAAAATCACTGCATTCCCTTGTTCTAAATGGCAGCCAAAACTGTGCTCTGCAAAGGGTCAAGGTGATAAAAACAAGTATCAAAAAGTTGTCAGGAATCGAGAGGGAGCAGCACTTGATTCAGCATGAATTTAAAAAGCAAATAAACAAAAGAGAAAAGAAAATGTCTCTGTACAGATGTATAGCTTGCTGCTGGATTTTGTCCCAAAATAAGACAATTTCCAGATTCAACAGCCTACAGTACCAGGAAATCACTTTTATGAGAACTTTCTTCTTCAGCTATCACTGTTTTTCGGTTTTGGTTTGTTTTTTTTTTTTTGTTTTTTTTTTTTTTCTAGTGAAATTACAGATGTTCTGAGTTACAGAAGCCTCTATAAGAAAATTATATTTAAACATAAAATAAGTTATTTTATAACTTAAACAAATACCTGCAAGGATCAGGGAATGTCTCTTGCTGAAGATTATCTATTATTAACATTATCTCATGCTGTACGTCCTGGTTTCAGCTGTAACAGTTCTTTATTCTTCTTAGTAGCTGGTGCACTGCTGTGTTTTGGCTTCAGTCTAAAAACAATGCTGGTAACACAGCAAAGTTTTAGCAGTTGCTCAGCAGCACTTACCCTGATTGAGGACTTTGCAGTCTCTCATGCACTGCCAGTGAGGAGGGGCACAAGAAGCCACGAGGGAGCAGAGACAGGACACCTGACCCAAACTAGCCAAAGGGGTATTCCATACCACAGCACATCATGTCCAGTATATAAACTAGGGGGAGTTGGCTGGGAGCTGCCAATCACTGCTTTGGGCTGGGCATCAGTCAGTAGGTGGTAGGCAATTGTATTATTCATCACTGGTGCTTTCTGAGTTTTCAGTTCTTCTCTTGTTTCCTATTATTATTATTGCTGGTATCCTTTCTATTATCACTATATTTTACTTTATTTTAGTTATTAAACTGTTCGTACCTCAACCCATGGGGTTTACATTCTTTCAATTCTCCTCCCCATCCCACCCTTGGTGGGCAGGATGGGTGGGAGTGAGTGAATGGTTGCATGATTCTGAATTACCAGCTGGGTCTAAAGCACAACACTGTAGCAGACATTTTATAATGCTTATGTATATTATCCAAAGTACTTCTGCATTTTAGGTGTTACAGACTTCCTAAATCAGAATTTCTGACTTGATAATCTAATATTTTAATAATATTCAAAGCATCTTGTAAGCAAACTACTTTGCCTATGCAGTCCAAACAAGCTCTTCAGCTCATCACATTGTGATCTTTTTTGTGTAATAAAGTTTAATGGGCCTTCAGTCCTAAGATTTATTAATTTATACAATTCCCTTAAAAAACACCAGCTGCAGCAGTTACACCTTCCTCACAAACTGCAAGGTCTTATATTCTTCACCATATAACTCCCCCTGGACCGAGAAAGGTCTGAGTTTGACCTTGTAACTTGTTGAATTCTAGTGGTCAATAGCTATCTTCCTCTAAGTAAGAAGAGAGAGCTCTGACAAACTTGTTTTTTTAATGAACAGCATGAGAATGGAGAACTCTTAATGTCTTTACTGCATTACCATCACTTCATTTCATCTCCTAGTTTTTTCTGTTAGACATAAGAATTTTCTTATGAAATTTCCTCTACATCTGTTATCTCCAGGGATATTCTGCTCTTACCATTCATCTAAAATTACTTTCCCTAACCTTTACAAATCCAAAAGATCCTCTCAATGGTGTGAAAAGCAATAGATGGGGACGACAGGAAAGGCTGGTGTTCAATGCCATTCACAAATCATCAGGCAACTAATAAATTACAACATTATTAAACCGGTTTGCAAGAGAAGTCTACCAGTTTAGGGTGACCAATACAAAAAAGCAACAGTGAACGGCATAATGTGACCCCAAACTTGATGGACTGATAGGCCTATTCTGGCAGCTACAACTCAAGCAATATTATCCCCACAAACATCTGAATAAATAAGGAAAATAAATACATAAATAAAATTAACCCTGAAGAAGAGATCAGGTACAACATCTAGTGATGAATGATAGCCATGCTAACAGAGTATCAAGACTTATTACTTAGCATTAGCTCAGAAAAGAGACTCAGAAGAAAATAATTCCAAAAAGAGACTATTTAGACAATTTTGCAGCCATCCTTCTAAGTCAGAGCTGGTCAAATCTGATAGGAAAAAAATGAAATTCACCATTAGATTTGGAAAATCTAAAACTGAAAAAACCCATTCAGTCAGTTCTAAAGAACTGTACACAAAGTTTGGGACAGAGCCCGTTAACAGTGACACAGACGGCTCTACTTACTGTAACAAAAATTGTGTGCCAGCTGCTTATTCAGTTTGGGATGTAGGAATGTAGAACAAGCCAGACGCAACTGCCAAGATCTCATGAAAAGTTTATGATTTTCTAGTCCCCTGTTTTTTCTAAATCTACTGGAGAAAAGTTTTCTTTCTCTAATGAAGCATAGTTTCATTTTTTTGGTCTAACTTTGCCAATTTATTTTTAATAACAATTTGAGAGGTCATTGTTAGCTTAGTTTTGCCAGAGCTTTCTTATTACTTGGAAATCACTGATTGAGAGATTTCTAAGGGAAGGGATCATCAGAACTCCTACCCTGAAATCAGTGCTGTAGACTATACAATACCACTTTTTATTCTCAGGTTCAACTAGTATTTTTTTACAGTATATTTTATATTATAAAGCCACTAGCTTTAAGCCAGGAACCTTAAAAGGTAAAAGTCACAACCCATTAAAATCTGATGCAGTGTGAAGTTTAAATTGCTTGGCTTAGTGTTTCTTGAAATCTATCTCCTGTTACCACACTCATAAATCATGGTCACGTCATACCTTGGTATTTCTTTTGATAAAAGATTGTACTTCTTGAAAGCAGTTTAAAAAAACATACATATGCAAAATTCCTCAAAATATACAGCTTCCAAACAACAAAACAGTCACCTAATATGTGACAATATGGACTTTTTTATAATGCTGCAAAAGATTCCAGCTCTGTATGAACATGTGCTGCAAGGTGAACCACAGGTAACTGAAAATTGCCATCTAACTCCTCAGTCTATTGAATAGCACTTGGGGTTACTACTGATTTTTACTCATTTGAGACAATGATCTCTACAGTTTAAAAAATTGGCAGCCATTCAATATAGGTGTCCCTCTTTATCCTGCTTTCTGAGCCAAATAAAATAAAGATATGTAAATTTTTCTCTGATGATAAAGAAAAAAGAATTGTTTTGGTTTACAGTAGGAGGAAATATTGGGGTACTGCCTGTTAATTTAATTGCTGGCTTTACATGCTGATAAGGTTTTAGTACTCTGGTATTACCTAAAAGCCTGAGAAGCCATTATCAAGATGGGTAACTGCAGCTGCAGATACTGGGAATGAGAGTGGACACTTAAGAGAGGCTGATAATAAAATAAAAAATCCACTTGAAAAATATACCAGAAAGATTTATTATTAACCTGCCATGACTGACGAAGTGCATCATCATCTACTGCACTCTCAACTGAGACCATTCAAAGCATACATGTTATGTATCTAGCACCTTTCCTCCTCTCTGCAGCTGCTACAGCCTCAGAGCAGCAGCTGTTGCACACCCACCATCCAGTTGCCTAACCCGTTCTTATTTCTCTGACAAATGATTTGGCTACACCCAGGTTCTGAATCCTTCTGCAATTCCCAATGCCTTCTCCCTTATCTGTAACCTTCCCTTACCATATGCTCAACAGAAAAATTGTCAACTACCAAGTGCAAAATATCACTCCCTGGCATGGTGATAATATTTTCAGTTCTTCTAATCTGGCTGTAAAAAAAGGTCAATGCTCAGTATAATGTGCCTTGAACCCAGTTGAAGTTCTAAGGGTTAATAACCTGTCATAATGGAATGGCTAGGGTTGGAAAGGACCTTAAGATCACCTAGTTCCAACCCCGCTGCCATGGGCAGGGATGCCTCATCCCAGACCATGTTAGCCAAGGCTATGCCCAACCTTCACCCAGATCCCCAAAAAAACAAATCACATAGTATCCGAATTCCTGCATATACTTTGCAGATGTGATGTCATACAAGCCATGATACTCTCTTAAGAAATTGCAGCTTGTTTGACTTCTCCCCAGCGCACTCTGCCTTAATTGAAGATGTACCTTATGCCAGTAGCAAAGAGTGGTTAAGAGAGAAGAAAAAAAATACCTACTAGCCTGTATGAGAGAAGAAACATTAAGATAAGCCGTAAGAACAGGACTGCATCCTGGCATTTTTGCTCAGTACATGATGCAAAAGGATCATTTAAGATACCCAGGTCCCAGAACATGGCCTTCTTTACTAACTTCATCATTTCATTAAACAGACTGAAGTCTCAGTAAATTTTTTTTCAAGTTGAATAGGTTGCACTTTCAAACCAGTAACATTGTTCATGTAAGGCAAAGTCATGGTAAAGCATTAGCCAGTTTTCATCCAGTGTGCAGAAAAATTTCCTTAATGATCTTATGAAGAATCTGACACTACCTTTAGTTAATTTTTATGTTTAACTGCCATGTATCAAGTGCTCAAAATTGAATTCTGCATCTTTATTTAAAAGTATTAAAAAAGAGAGGAAACACTGCATTTAGGATACCTATAAAATTCTCATGCATACATATTTCTCAATGCTACTGCCAACTAAAAAGCTAGTTTATTTCTTCTGTAGTAATGAGCCACCAAACTATTCTTTAAAATTTAATTTATGCGACAAAACTTGCAACAACAATTAATTTATACAACAAAACTATCCATTCCATCAAGAATGGATAAAGATGTCATATATCCTCTAAAATAAATATATCAGAAGAGATCAGTACATACATTTATCAGAAACCCATCCTGTATGTACAGAATACAATGGGGACTCAAGTGCCAAATCTCACAGTGGTGGACTTCATCAATGAAAGAATTACAGCTTTGCATCTTCCTTGACTACTAGACCAGGGTTTTCTTCAAAACTTTCCATGCAATCCACTTCTAACATCCCCATAAGTCACCTTTAATCTTTAAAGTCAGAACCAAAAAAAGCAATATTAGAGATGTTATGTATACAAGTGAATTTTTAACCAACTGGCAATTTTTACTAACACAATTGAATTTTAACACAACTTCCTCTAAACATAAACAATAATGAGATCAAAGAATTCAAGCTCTTATTAAGAAAAGGATATCTTGAGGCTTCACTTTGAAAACATAACCCTGAATGAGATCTGCTACAGCAAGTGCATTTATTTTCCAGAAGAGAACATCTGATGTCACTGTAATATGATTGATAATACCTTCATACCACAGAAGAAAACCTGAGATAAGATATAGAGATTTCCCCGTAGCATAGGATAAATCTGTCTGAACAAGGAAAGAACATTCCTGCTTATCCTGCAGTACATAGATTTAGTAAAATTTGCATTATAAATATGACTGCAAAAAATCATACCAGAAGATATTCTCTTTCAAAGATTTTCACAACTATTTATTAGTCCTCCACTCCTAACTCAATCTAGGATCTCAAAGTCAAGCTGAATTGCTCAGAAGCTTGTTATCACCAGAAATACAGCTTCATATATTAAATTATTCAAACACATAGTACTCAACCCTGACTTTACTAATGTGTCAAACCACCTGCTTTCAATGGATTTTTATAGGTACAACTGCTTTCAGGTCATTAAATAATCTGACACATAAACAGAAAGATTAATGAGTTTTTATGAAATAATTAAGTTTTGTATGATGTTATAAATGAGACTGTTTCGCCTGTAGAAGAGAAGGCTCAGGGAGGGGAACTTCTTCGTATCTATGAATACCTGAAGGGAGAACGTAAAGAAGAGAGAGCCAGGCTCTTTCCAGTGGAGCCCAGTTGCAAGAGCAGAAGCAGCAGGAACAAACTGAAACATGGGATGTTCCCTCTGAACATCAGGAAACACTTACTGTGAGGGTGACCAAGTACTGGCACAGGCTGTCCAGGGAGATTGTGGAGTCTCCATCATTGGAGATGCTCAAAAACTGTCTGGACACAGTCCTGGGCAAGTGTCTTGTGCAGTGGGGTTGTACCAGATGACCTTCAACTTCAATCATTCTGTAATCACTACCAAGAGTACCTATAATCCTGAGCTAGAGCTGGGCATGAAACTTTCGGTACATGTCTGACTACCTAAGATGTTCCCAAAGTTAAAGCCTCATCAAGACAGACAATCCAATACACATAGGTTAAAGCACTTATCTGCTGCATGGGAAGCAAATATTCCTATTTCAGTTCTGTGGGTGGAAAAAAATACTCGGATCTGTCTCTCAGATTACATACAATCCAATTTTACTTTTTTTACATGTGCTGCACAGTAAGTGATATGATTTCCTTATCCAGTGAACAAGAGCTATTAATTCTGAGATTAAACAGAATTTTGCATAATGATGAGAAGCCCTATCTTTAAAAGTAAAGTTTATTTTGAAATTTAGAAAAAGTAGAGTCACAGATGCTCAAGAATTCTCAAAAGAACAGTCCTAGCAAGGAACTGAAGCTCGTCATATATTTGGAAAACAAAACAAAAGCAAACCAAAAAAAATAACAGGCCAATTTTAACGAAAGACCCAATATTACTGACAGAAAAAAACATTTTCTACTACTTCTCTCACCTTCCTTGAGCAAAGAAATTTTCTATTTGCCAAAAGACTTGATGTATTTATCCTAATTCCAGTCCCTTGAAATGTCACCACTGGAGGATACTGCAGTAGAGGCTCAGTTACATACTATGGATCAGTTCACAATCAGAAATTCAGTGAAGCAGCACCCATCCGCCTCCTTCTTGTCTTTGAGCCACTTCTGAACAGTCCAGGTTGTACTAGCAATTCTGTCACAGCTTACGATGCATACAGCACTAGCTAAGCTAGTGACAAATTGAATTTTGAGGCAACTAAGTATTTAGAAGATAAGAAATGTGAGAAATTCATTCCGGGTTTTAAAATTAAGTCTGGTTTGGACTAGAAGAAAAAAACTCTTACAGTTTAGATCTATATTATTTAAGTAGGCTAATAGTGAATATTCTAACACTGAAATTAGTGAGGTTTTCCTACTGCAATGCTTTTCTTTTTATTCACTGCATCAAGCTGTTTTACAAATATGCTGAAACTACCATTTTGAATGGCTTCAACAACATAGAACCTATCGATTGGCACCCAGTGCTAAGAGCTGATGAATGCCCTTTTCCCACTTAAGGAGAAAAGAAATGACAGCTTTTACTTCTGTCAGGACTGGGAACCTTTGTGACTGAAAACCAGCTGGGTCGTTCTTCGTCCTGAGGGAGGAAGACAAAAAAAATTGGCCATGTAGATATTCCTTAATAGGCAGTGTTTGGGAGTCTGTAGCAACATGAGCTGCTTTCTATGGCTGGTTTGTTTGTGTCTCAGGCACAGGAGCCAAGGGAGTCAGCTGCATTATTTGCTGGATGTTGCTGTTACTGCAAGATAAATACAGCATTTTTCTTTTTATCTCTGAAGTGCCTTTCAGATAAGCAGTCTGACCTAAAGTGAAGCCCTTTGCTGTTTAAAAACAAAACAAGAAGAGATCTATTTTCCCAACAAAAGCAGGACCAAGCAGAGAGGTGGCTTTGGACCTGACGTTTAAGAAGACCATTTAATACGATCCCAGCCAGGGTTGTACAAGCAAGGAGAGGGAAGGGGGGAAAGCCTGGTAGTTGATAAAGAACATACATAGAAACAAGACTGTAACAAGGCTGGAATTTGCAGTACCTTTGCTGTCAGGTTCTGCAAAATCAAAGTCAATAACAAGCACTGGCTGAGAAGCACTGGGCCCATGGGTGCCGTTAGGATGGGGTTAGGACACAATTACAGTCCTCCAGTGGAAATGTCGTGCTCTGAGCTGTCAACTGCTGAACAAGCATTTTAGGAAGAAAGATAAGAAAAGCAGTTCAGATTTGTTCTCTACTTCACTTTTGAAGGATTAGGAGGTAGAAATGCCTCTCCACAAAAGAATGACATCAGGCAAATAAGTTATGCTCGTCTTCTCAGGTTCAATGGGTATTTAACTGCATTACATCCTAGTATTTTCATCTACCAGTATCATGTAACAACTATTCAAACATGTTGTTTTCAAGAATCCAATATAAAACTAACAGATGTTACTTGACGCACCAGATTCATATGCACCTATTACCCCAGGTCAATGGGCTCCCTGTGCTCCTGTTGTATTACCCCAGTACCAAGCACAGATACTTGTTCTTGAAGCCTGAAATAATGGAAACCTCACATTCTCCCCAGGCTACCTGCTTTAAAGCTTCACCATCCCTATTGTTAGAAGCTCTTCTCTGATGTATAACCCAAACCTTCCTTGCTGCAATTCAGGACTGCTTCTCACTGATGTCTCTGTGAAAGACTGGAAACATTCTCTACCTCTTTGCAACAGCCTTTTATATATTTGAAAGCGGTTACCATGACACTTTAATCTTACCTTTTCCATATCCATAAAAATCCAGTTCTTTCAACCTTTTCTTAACAGTCATCTTTCTTTTTTTTTTTTTCTCCTTTCCTAACAGACTCTTCAGGACTTTCATTGTTTGTCTCTGGACTCTCCTGAATTGGCCCATATTATTTTTGACTTTAGGAGGTTCAGGAAGGACTAAAGAATTCCTTCTGCTGTTTAACACAATGTTCCTGTCACACACTCCAGATGGTGTCTGACATCATTGACAAGGCGTTGTTTACCTAAGTTCAAGTTAAAATTGACTATTAACACACATCTCTTCTTGCACTGCTGATGCCTAAAGAGTCATTACCCATCCTGTGCTTGTACAGTTAATTATTCCTATCTAAATATAGAAGTATAAATCTGTCCTTTCTACACAGCAATTCAGCAAGGCTTATTTTATTTTACCCATACCGTTTCAGTAACAGACTACAATGATTCTATATTAAGCGAATTCAGACCTTACCTCCCAAACTTCCTTGTATGTTTCCCAATGTTGCTGTCACTTGAAGACTAAATAAACAGTCTCTATCCAGAATAATAACTGGCTTGAAGCCAGGCTCCTGAAAAGTCCCATTTGATGTATCTGTCCATTCTCACAGATTCCTCTGATGTGTACGCATACAGAAATCTAGGGCTTCTCTCAGAACTGTTCAACTGTCAGAACAGAGAATTAAATTCATATGACACATTTTTCTCATGATTAACTTTGATTTCTTGATTGCAGTTATTATGCATCATTCCAATCTTCCAGTTGCTTACAAAGAATTTATTTATTTGTTCCAATGCTTTTAAAAACGTGAGTTAAGCTGACAGCCTGGTCACAATTCTTCCTCCTTCCCTTGTTTTACATATGTTTGCTCTTCCATTCAGGTTTTGCTGGAAAAGTATCATGGCACTGAAGACCAGCCAGTTTCAAAAACCAAGATTATTTCTTGTCATATGCCTCTGAAGCCTCAGTCTGATAGGTCTTTTCAAAGTAGTAGTAACATTTACCAACAGCAAAAAGTCCAGTTGTTACAGAGTAGAAGACTGAAGTCCAATGACTTTTTCTACCTAAAAGGATCCAAATCCATGCCTCCTGTCAAAGTGACTGCCACTATGAGAGTACCTCTAGGGAGGATGAAGCAGGGAAGAACAGGGATTATGAAGCCTTGCATCCCTGCCCGCAAGACCACTCATATATTTTATAGCAAATAGTCTTTTCTTAATATAGAAGCTCAGTCACAAGGATTTATATAATTCCTTTATATAAAATTATATAATTTCTTTCTTCCTCATTTTTTTTTTCTCTTTTGCTTCTTGTGACCTACACTGTGCAACAGGATAGCTGCAGCAGAAGTGGAGAGTCACAGTGACATCATGCTTATGACAGCACTGAACCAGTCTCTTTTACCTCCTAATCAAACATTCCACTCACATAAGACATGAGTATCTTCAGAAGATTCCTTCAAACTACAGTTAGAAGACCACTGCCTGATTTAAGACTTATTTTCCTCACTTCTTTCCTATCAGATTGTGCAAAGGAGCTGACAAGTGAACACACACTTCAGCAACTCCTCATGCCCAACATGCTCAATACTTCATTTGGAACATGTAGCTTTATTTCCTTAGTCTTTCTACAGTGCACCCAGCAGTATGGCTTTTATGCTAGACACAAGGCGACTGACTGCTAGTGCTAGAGCTCAGCTCTCATCCTTGGCCTTTCTGCACCTGACCCCATTTCCATTGAGCAGGCAGCTGCAGTAACCACTACAGTGTAATTTCAGACTAGGCAAGAAATCCATGCATGTGGTTATTGTACTGGCCAAATGCAACCACTGCAAATAGTCCAACCTGTGGTAGCCTGCTTAAGTACTTTTCAGCAATCCTTGTGTTCTTACCATGACTCAAGACAGTTCCTTAACTTTACATTTATGGAGATCATATACTTAAACGCCTGAAAGTTGAAGAGTTCTTCCTATAAAGTAGGTACCTAATAAGTTTTCACGTGTTATGCAGTCTGCCCGTATTATTATAGTTGTCAATATTTTAAAATATCAATTACCATTCATGTTTATTGTTAAAGTTCACACTAATACTTAGCAAATAACTTTAGAACAGTATTTTCTATTTCACCCCTAATATACTCATTTTTGTCAGCAAAACTGAAATCACAGTCCTAGGAAACCTAAAAACATCGCTGAAAGAATGTTTACTCACTCCTTAAACTGCAAGAACAAAGACTATATTAATTTTCCCATCCATAAAAATACCTAGCTTGATGCACCCACACAGAAAGCAGCGATCACATTCTATAAGCATAGCCTGAGAAATAGTTGACTGACCAAAAAAGCCACTACTGCCCCCAAGGAAAAAATTTCAATGGTGTCAGCCAACTTAATCTGCATTATAACAGTGACAACCCCCCCGTGTGTTTAACATAACACAGCAATTTTCTGAATGTCAGAGTCATCCTCTACGCTGAATTGCTTTATATCTTGAAAAAAAGCCCACAATCAAAACCAGAAAATTGCACCTATCAAAACAAAAGCATGTGGAAACCTCTCTTGATTCCTCACTTCAGAATGGACAGAATTACTGCAGGCAGAACAAGGGAAGCGAGTAACATAAACACTGAAAAGTCCTGTAAGTAAGTCAGAAAATAATAAAAATGGCCATATTATAACGTACACTGCATCAGTAATTGCTTAGAAAAGATGCTTGCAAAAATCATGATCCCTATGGTCCCAGAACTATATTGCATGGGCATGGCAGTGGGCGTTCCCCTTACAAAGTTGCAATTTGGCAGCTATGACAAGGAATACAAATAAAGCAGTTAAGAATCCTCTCCAGACTTCGGTTTAGCACTGCACAGCCTCCTCTGTCACTCAATGTGATGAATCAGCATTTAATGTTATTCAAAGGTTATCTTGGATTGTATTTGCATGTTTGCAGGCTTACTCAAAGTGCACCACAGAAGAAACTGTAATCACCTTCGAAGTAAGAAGCTGACAAGCTTTTTGGAAGTAACCACAAGATATATACAGCAACAGAGTTTATAAATCCAGACCAATTATAAGGTCTTCAGGTTGTTTCATATGCTCCTCTTGGAAGCCTATTCTAAAAACCTTTGGCTACATTTTAACAACAACTAAGTTTCCTGTTAAATTAATGGCTCAGAATGAGAACACCTCCAACCCCCAACCAAAGTGAGTAAGGGCACTGGAATGCATGTCTTTGGATTACACACACACACATCAATGCTTCTGGGCACAGAAAAAGGCCCAAACCTAAGCAAAACATTGTCTCCATAATGCAGTGGAAGAAGAAATGACCACATCTGTGTTGCAGAATACAGAAATGCCTATATTGCAACATAGACATGTTCTTTCTTCTGCTTTGCTGCAGTTCCTTTGAAATGCTGAGGCTGTGTCAGGTTACCCATTCAGCACCATTTCATTAATAACACCATAGTTTGGGAGAAGGGAGAACAAGAAAGACCTCCAGTTTGCGTACAGCCTGATCCCACACAGCACACTCAGTACTCCAACTGGAAAGATGGAAGTAGCCCCATTTAGCGCAACAGAACTGGTAGCCCAGCTAGACCTGAGATAATGAGTAGGTGTTACACAGGAGCGAGGCCTCAGCTCTCCCACAAAAGTCACTAAAATCAATTAGGTATAATTAGAATCAATGGTAGGTCCTTCCTTCAGGGTAGACCCTAACCAAGGGGTTTTGTAACCACTTGTCTCTTTCCAATCTGTAAGAGAATCTAAAAATCAAAGCAAACTCATTTTTTTCTGTGAGTTTGAAGCAAACACCTACAAGACTTGCATCAGCTTTATATTGAAACAGGACTCCAGCTGCACAAAAATGATACAAGAGAAGCCTACCACTCAAGGACCTTATATTCTCCGTTCACAGGAACACTGCTTATGAAATAACAGGCTACATGCAGAGGTTACAGAGCTAGAACTCCAACTTTCACTGAATGGGAAAAGTCACTGACTTAAGTGCAATAACCCTCTGGAGGCCAACAAAAAGTCTCTGGTATAATTTAGTATCTGTGAACAGATAAAACACACTGTCAGATATCCTAAATTTACATACCACAATTAGCATAGAAGTCTATTTCTTTTAGAAAGTCACTTTATCTTTCTATAGTCTTGATTTCTTTCTCCTTGGAGAGAACAACTCAGCCTTTTCTACTCCATCCCACAAGTACCAAACCACCTTCTCCCAAATGATATATCTGATATCAGTGTTACTAAATCCTGACAACATTCTCTTTGAAGTTTGCTACTCTGTTTTGAATGGCACAGCCCAAAAGTTTGATTTTTTCCCAACTCTACAATCAATGCTGCAAAGAGAAACCCAGATACAGTATTTTCACTGAGCATCCACCCACCCATGAGAGCTGGAACATACACCTTTTTCATGGAACTTGCATGCAAATTCAGGGCATGATTATTATTTAAAGAGTGATCACTGACAATATTAAATCAACCACCAATATTTTTATGCTATCTCGCTTGTAACTCTAACAGAAGAGACCAACGTCTAGGTCTGTACTTTACCAAGGTAGGTTTTCAAGTTCTAAGTAGAACTACTGTTTCCTTATGAGTTCTGCAACTCAGATCTTTGAAGCATCAATGCAAAAACTATCACAGTAGCTCATCAACCCACTAAAGAGTGAATCAGTGCTTGAGTATGACACAAACATTCTGACAGGTAGATAAATGGATACAATTTGCAATTTTGCTAATTTCTGCTAGGAAAACAGAACATGCAGTATAGGGTAGGCTTCATCACAGCTTGAAAGAATTAGCTTCTCTAGCAATACAAATTTTACACAGTCTCATAAATGTATCAAAGGGTGGAAAAAAAAAAAAATCATCCACAGTCTGACTAACTTTATTTTTTCATTTCTTCTTCTCATGAATGATGTTGGAAATACAATAAATTCAAATGCTAGGATCTATCAAAAACTCCTTGCTGGAAGAGGCTTGACTTTTAAGGGAAAGAAATCCATAAAGACCTAAGTTATTAATGGTTTATTAAAAATTAATTCATGCCAAAAGAACATTAAATGTTCATCTTATTAAAGAAAATATAATGATTTCAGTGAAGAAAAAACAATCTTACTAAGAAAAAGATGGTAAAACAATGGGATCGATGTTGCAGATGTCTTGTGAAACACAACAAATGGAATGCTAATATGGTAACAGCAGTTTTATATTAAAAAAATATTTTCCACAGTTATCTTGAAGTTAAACAAATTTTGGAAGCATTATTTTTCTGACTCTTGATCACTCAGACCCAGTATTTTTGATACAATGAAAAGAAACTGTTCAGCAATCCTTTACCTAACCCCATTGTGCTCCTACACTTCATACAATTTCTGTAATGAGGTTAACACAACATTATTAAGGGAATTGGGATTTGAATTTCAGTCCTTCCATATTCCTTTTGTGAATGTAAGTAAATGATTTTCTTAAAATAACAGTAGTTTCCTAAAAGAGGGTTTAAGGATAAACTTCTGCAAAATGAAAGGCTCTCAGGCATAATTAACATACATGTAGAAATATATGTACAGACAGTATATCAGGATGTATATACAGATGTTAATATACTTCTATCAGAAGCAATAAAAGATCTAAACAAAAAGTAACAAAGCGGTTAACTTCCTTTTAGCAACAGTTTTCAAATACGATACTGAACAACTTTACCAAGGATATTTGCTTTCTCACTGTTGCACAGAGGTGAAAATTGCATCATTACATAACTTCTATTCTGGTATTTTTAAATAATTAAGTTTTCTTTTGCCCATTTAACTGATAAAACATCAGTTAATACAAGAAAAAAACTTATGGCTGGGTAGAGCAAAGCTATAGTAGCAATGCTGAAATTGAAGTTTCAGGCAGTTGTGATGTAAAATAGCTTTAAAGTTTTATATATATAAAATATTCACTTTTCTCAAACAGGTGTTACGTTCCTTTTCACTTGCATGGACTCTTACCCAAATCATTAGACAGAAATATCACACCTAAAATGAACACTGAAAATCAAATCTTTTTTCAATTGTGATCACCAAGAAAAACAGCAAATGCAATGATTTGCCTTACTTTTTATTCAGCCACGATTTATTGCAAACTTTAGCAAAACTGAGACATTCCCTACCTACTGCAAGATGATTACATTTCCCAGGTGCTTCCCCCTATACGTAATCAGTTAAAACCTTTTTTTCCTATTGTCTTCACTATTTTCCAACTTACAGTACTTCTCAGGTTGGTGTCACCTGCAGATTTAATAAGCACATTCTAAACACACGCTTCTTTTTGACAGTGAAACATTAATAACACCCCCTATTATAGCTTTTTCAACCGTTTTCTATCCACCTACAGTAATGTCTTCTGCTGAAGTCAAAATATATGACATCTACTGCCTGTCCTTTACCCACAAGGCCTGTTATTTTACAGGAGATGAAAATTAAATTGGTTTGACACATTTTGTTCTTGGCAAATGTATATTTACCATCCCTCATCTCTTCTATTTTTTCTAGGTGCTTACAGGTATTTTTAGTGACTTCTTCCAGTATTTTTCCAGGAACTGAAGTATGTAATAAATCTTACTAAATTGCTGAAGTCCTGCGTAGAATGAATATATCAGCTATCAATTTAAAATGAAGAAGACTTTTAAATGCTTAGTTGATTCAATTTTCATGCAACCTAAAATACCTAGACTTCCTCTTAGAAATACAGTTGTGACATTTGAGGATCTGGAGAAAAAGATCATTTTTATTATGCTTAAATAAGTGAAATATATGAGTCATTATTCAAACAGTTCACATATTTAAGCACAATAAAAACCTAACACTCAAAAACCTACCCAATTTTCAGTGAGGTAGGTTTCAGCATGCTGCAGCCATCATCTGTTGAACTTTTTAATGGATTGATTTTATCAAGTTTTAAATTATTATGATTTTTACACAGGACAGTCTTTGAAAGTACTCTTCTGCACGCATGCAAGATCATATTTTCTGTGTATTTTATGTGTATTTTCTGCCCCACAGCAGACCAAAGAGCTGTTAACGCACCAAGGCTTTGAACAGAGATGTAATTAGCACAAGTAATAGCTCACGTGATAAGTTTTGCATCAGTTGTAAGCCCTTATCTTTCTTGAGAGGGACAATGCTCACCTTGCTTTATTTACAAGACCTGTAAAAGAGCTGTACTAAAAAGATGCCATTGGAATTGTGTTACTACAAAATACCATGAGGATCATTTCTTCACCAATATTTAAAAATAAAACATCAAATCACCCAAAATGCCTTTAAAAACATCCCTGGAAGTTTCTAAAAAAAAAGATTCTAAACTAGTGACATCACAAGAAGCAACAGTTTTTCCTTTATGACTTTAGGACCTCCTTAATCATTAAGCCATCTACCTCCATGCTTGACAAAGAATGTTTAACACATGCTCTACTTCAGTTTACAGCAAGACACTTCACACTGCACTTGCCAAAATGCTACTGTAACTTCTTCCAATATTATTACATAATTTCTTCAGATAAAGAAAAAAACATAATGCTGCAGAACCTCTGCTATTAGATTGCTCAAAAAACAAGCAAGTTTTAACAATATTAAATGGCATAATGCAAATTAACAATTGGCATTTCACTTACTCTTCTGTCATGGTTACAATGCTTACAGTAAGGGGAAAAAAGATCATGCAAACATGATCTCTCTGTTCACGTGAGTAATCTTTTCTGGTATGCAAAGATCAGCCTTGTTTTCAGTTGACCATGATTTAGGTATTCCATTGATATGTAATGTGCTTAAATCATACAGTTTACTACAGACTTAGAACTTCAAATAAAAGCAGCTAGGTGACTGTCTTCAGTGTAAAATTGGGCAAAGATTATATTTCTAGCAGAAATATCTCTATTGCAACTGAATTGTGTCTTCCAGGCTAAGAGCTTTAAGAAGATGCATTTCCTTTTCACGGCACTAGGATTTGATGCTGTGTTTGGTTTACTAATCTCAAGCTGCCAGAAACGATTAGTAATCTCCTACAGGTGGAATCAGCGCTGCTCACGTCATCCAGAATGGGAAGGAGGAGTGGAAAGAGTATTGTCCCTCACACTGCAGAGAAGGAGAGTCAGGTAGAAGACCTGAAGAGGTCTGGCATGTGTCAGAAACCTGTTTAGTTCAGCTAAGGCTGTGACTGTGATTGTTGCTGCTATGTAAGCCAGCTCACAGAGAGAGGCAGTAACATACACATGTACTTGCTTTGCTTTTAACCACTCTGTATCTCCTAAAAAATATTAAAAATTGGAAAAAAAAAAACAAAAAAACACCAGCAGCCAGCATTTCCAAAGAATGCCCTAGAAATCCCCCAAATCAGCAAAAGAAAACCCACAGCTAGACAACACGGCTGTCTCCAAGTTCCTGCCATGCTCTGAAGCAAAGGTACTTGAGTAAGGGCTTAGTGGCTGCCTCGACTTGAGACCCAGGTGCCACACCTGCAGGTAGGGCATTTATAAGTCACATTCAATGGTGAATGACAATAAATGCTTACACATATAGCATATACGACAGGGAATGGAAGAGTGGGTTCTGCGTCTTCCTTGGGTGGAAGAAACTCAAACCCACTGTCGTGTCTTGGAGAGGTGAGTCTTCCTCCATCTAATTCTAGGTGCTTCCCTAAAATTCAAGAGAATTTGCTGTGGATCTGAGTTGAGAAGGCATGTATGTGTGTGTGTGCATGTGTATGTGCGTGTTTTTATACATTCAATAGTCAATTCACCTGTAAATATATTGGAGAACTGCTTCTGCCTTTCCATTCATCACTGAGGTAAGATCCTTTTAACATTTCAGTTAAGTGCCTGGAGTTCAGTGGGAGGAATGTAAGTCAGAATGCCCGTCCACCAGGCTACAGGAGAGCCCAGTGAAGATTCATTTCATGGCTGCACATTAGAGAAGCGAAGGTATTTGCAGGCAGAGTGAGCAGCTTCTATGGCCTCATACTCCAGGTATTCAGTGGAAAGTGGGAGAAACTAGGTTGTACTCCCTACATAGATTGTGTGCTGTACATTACCCAGCCACCATATGAAATACAGCAATAATCCCAGGAGCAAAGCTCTGAAGTCAGGTTGAGTCCCCTGACATTTGACTATGGAACAGCTTGCAAAGGCAACACGAGTCACACCACATTTCCATTATGTATTTGTGACTGAGGTGCATGAAGCAGAACATAGTGAAAGAATTACACTTCATCTCTCACCTTTTATTCAAGAATAGCAAAGCAAAAAAATAAGTCCCACACTACGTATTGTAGTCTGCCAAACATTTTTAGAATACCATTCATCCAAGGAAAAAAACAGAAATGCATTAAATAAGTGTACTCATTTCATGGCTGTGAGTCCTAAATGCATATTTTTCTGGGAATTGCTGGGAATTGTTACACTAAAGTGCCACTGATCATTCTCATCTGCTGTGGTTTTATACTTTAGAGGAATGCATAAAACCTCATGCATCTGTAGATTAAGAGATTTTACTCCAGTTGATCAGCCTGCAAACCCAAAGCTTGACAGTTTACATCATTTGTACTTCATATTAAAAGAGTACACGACAATTTCATATTCAGTAATTTTTACTGTACTCTATCATCACATTAAAAAATTCTTCATGTTATTTTCAGATTACAAGTTACAAATTATACCTAAGGGGTGGAGAGGGTGAAAGGAATATTACTGAACAAGCCTTGTATTGTTGCTATCATGCAAGGTTCCCCCTCTCCTTGAGTCTATTTAATAGGTTAAGCCTCTCTACAGCATCTAGAGTACCATAACAACATTAATGGTTTCTAAGAGAGTTCCAAAAGATTCAAATTGGCTTGCAAATAAAAAAAAAAAAGAGGAAGCTATTTTTACTGATGTACTCACACTTACTTTATCCTCATTTTTAATGCAAAAAAAACCCAATCCTGGTGCCTGCTACTGGAATGTTTCAGTGGAATGAGGTTATGCAGGAGTAAACTGGGATGTATTAGAGTTAAATGCAGCACTCAGAAAACACAAAAGAAACCGGAATGTTAATGAACCAGAGCATAGTTAGAATGCAGAATTAATTTGTAGTCAAGTGAAGCCTGAAATTTGCTATTGGATTCCGCTACTTGTTGACTGTGGTTTGTGTTTGGTTCTGAGGCTTGCTTGCTTTTTTCCTCACTCTACTGGGATTTAGCGTTAAAGAATAAACAAAACTTAAGTATATGAGTCACATAAATGACTGAGAAGCAGAGGCTTTAAAATTGCTGTTTCTTGGCCAACTGAGGTTGATTATACACTCAATCTTTTGATAGTAAATAAATAAACAAAGAGAAGACAAAGTCCTTTAAATCACAAAAGCACAGAGTGGACACAATGAACTACAAGCAGTTCCACATAGCTCCAGGAACACCAATACACTTTTACTTGTCCGCAGTTTCTCATGAAACTGTATTTTTTATCACATTTTTCAAGTTTAGCATAAGTAGCAAAACGAGACATACCAGTCAGTGTATGTGCTATGCCTCTGCATACGAATTTACTTCACCAAGCACAGCATTCAAAAGTACCTGTCTCATTTCTGCAATGGCACTGCTGCATTACTTGCTCATGCCAATCTATTCACCCTTTATCAGCAATATCAGCATCTAGCATCTAATGTATAATCAGCCCTGATTCCCGATTTCACCACCCTGGGCTCTCTCAGAGAAGCTCATTCCACAAAAAAAAAAGGTACTAGAGATTCTGAATGTAAAAATATACACTGGCTTCTGCAGAGCCTTGTGGCCTTTGGAAGCATAAATGAGTATTTTATAGCGCATCCTCTATGTTCTGCAACTACATAGACAAAGTACTCCTCTCTAGCACCCTGAATGCATGGGGATAAGTCCTCTCCTAGTGCAAGTAATTGGCAATTCTTGAACATGATGAAGTGTTGCCCTCAAGCCTCATTACTGCACACATGCTGAAGATTAATCTCTTCTCTCCATGGTGAGCTGCATGGCACATGCTCATTTCTGCAGCTCCTTCACAGGTCTGGCATTTGATATGCAAAAAAACCACTGTTTGCTGCCTGGTGTTTAGCTGCCCCATGCTGTTGGTGCAGTGCTACAACCACTGCCAAGTTCTCCTAGATAGGCAGATATCTTTTATTTTGTAACTATGTCTCCAAGGAGAGAGTCTTCATTCTTCTGTCTTACCCATTGCTGTGCATGCTGTGATGACCTTGCTGAACTTGCACAGTTGGGCTGTATGAAGTTTCATAACCTGTTAGCTTAGCTTTTCATCTTAATTCTTGGTTATTTCAATTCATGGTGTAAATGTTTGCTGTCAAATATGGTTCACATTTAAATTAATGGAATCCCCAAAAGAAAAATATAGCCATTAATTTTTATGGGTTGTTCGCGTGGAATGGTACTTGATAATACAACTCATTCCCACCACTCACTCACACTGATTGGCAATGACAGGAAGACAAATCAACTTAAAAATTGGGGAACTGACCTCAGGGTGGAGAACTGAGCTAGCATTCAGACTAATGAAAATGATCTGGCAATGAAAGAAAACCCTTGACAGATTACTCAGGACTACAGGTATTGATTACACTAAGAAGTCCCGTTATACAAACTGTTATACGGAAAATCATGTAACAATTGCTAGGTGAAGAAGAGAAGCTATGAATGAAAACAGGATAATTTAAGATATTTTTTCATAATGAGTTATTACATATTCTATTTTTTCCAAGAATATGTATGAGAAAACTGTTGGCAACACCAATAAATATTTTAAGTAATGCATATTGCTATTTGGAACAGAAAATAAATAATGGGAAACTTAAGTCATGTGCTGGGCCTCCTTTATCTGTAAACTTTTAATGAATTTCCATGTTTGCAAACAATAAATAATAATAAAACTGAGCATTTTTATAGCTGTTTTCATCCATAAACTCTGAGGTGCTCTTTAGTACGCTTGTCTAACTAAAGCCAATGATTTTTCTCTTTTGACTGGTGTGGAATGCTGAATGCAAGTGTAGTCCATTAAAAGAGAAATGAGGAAAAAGATTGTCTTGTGGTTAGTGCCTGAGACTGGGAATAATAATTCTTCAGTTTATTTCCAGCTCTGCCAGTGACTCTGGGAGAAGAGACAGAAAAAGAACAAAGTCCCTACATTTGATTTCACCATCAGCAAGAAGTTTGGTTTTCATAACTGCCAACTATCTAGAAATTCTCTCTGTGGAAAAACTTTGCCCTAATCTCTTGTTTCAGTACTTGACCCATCTGAAATTCAGTCTTCATGAGAAATTGAACTCATTTAAGTTGAATCAATTTTAAATTGATGTCAATTTCTCATAAATCTCACCTGTCTACATGCTGAAACCAACTAAACTCTTTCTGAATGAACAATTTGGCTTATTTCGTAAAATCTATGTTTTATTAAGCAAAACTTAGCCCAGTTCAGTAACTTGAGAGCTTCTGGATTAGGAGATGGCACTGTTTTACCCTGGTTCAGACCCAGCTTTCCACTCAGGTACCTCTTTATCATGCATCGACATTTTGCAGGCACTGTGTATAAAATCTAAAGGTATTACTTTTGTTTCACTTTATTCAGTTTTCTTCTACATATTACATTGTCAAATTATTACTGCAGATTCCTTTTTCCTGACCTTCGCAAAAGCAGTCTTCTCCCACTGATACTCACCTGAACAATTTTCTTCTCCTCCTTGCTTCCCTCTTCAGCTCCTTTTTCTGCTCCCTGTGAACAACAGCATTCCTGGCTTCGTTTTCAATTACCTTTAGATCAACTTTGACCATTCAATGACTGCTGAGATGTCTGCTCCCAGTTTACCAATTCCAGCTACCTGATCTTCCTTTGCAAATGTTTTGGGAAAAAAATTACATTAAAAGAAAAAAATCAAACCATCATGCTGGACAACGATTCTAACAGGTAACACCGATCTAACAAGACTTCTGTCAGTCAGAAGAATAGTGAGAACCTGCCAACAATTTATAAGTTTTAGATCAAAAAGAGAACTATTTGTTTCCTCAATAAATGGAAAACCAAAGCAAAACCATTTGCTAATATAAGTGACATTGCTGCCAACCTTTTCTATTGATTATGAGTGAAACCCGACAGAATATCAATGGCTCCTTACTGAAATTATCTCTACCCGCTCCGAGATATAGCAAAGTGCCTCGTGTG
This sequence comes from Bolborhynchus lineola, assembly GCA_025448015.1. Taxonomy (NCBI): domain Eukaryota; kingdom Metazoa; phylum Chordata; class Aves; order Psittaciformes; family Psittacidae; genus Bolborhynchus; species Bolborhynchus lineola. The sequence goes on from JAOEHX010058226.1 coordinate 25,475, forward strand.
TGTTTAACACATTTAAAAGGAAATTATCATTAGCAAGTGCATACATTTTAGAATCAAATTATCCACAAATAGAACCTTCCTGATTTTTACAGTTTAACCAAAATTAATTCACATTTATTAACATTTCAACCCAGCAAAATATCAATGCAGCAGAATTACTTCCTCTCTCTCCTCGGAATATACTGCAGTTGGGAGAAAAGGCTCATGCGCTGACTGCAATGAGTGTCACTACAGATCCTGATTTGAGAAAGAAATAACCAACTTCAATTTTTCTAGATGCCTTTTGGATCTTCTCACTGTCCTCAGATCATACATATAACAAAGTAATTTGCTAATTGTCACAGCACTATCCACAGTAAAATCGATGGTCTTTACTTCATTAATTCTGAGGTCAGCAGAGCCTACACATTCAATTTCTTCATTGTGAATTCTGAGAGTCAATTTGTCACATTGCACAAAAGAAAATAAATAATACAGAAATATATGAATCAGTGACCTTTTTGACTATAATGGAATTTTACTTCTACCTCCCTCCATTGTAGTGGGTGTAAATTTGCCACTTTTCTGCAATTCATGATATAAAACTAAGAGTATGCGGCGGAAGGTTGGAATGTTTTTACAGGAATGGAAATTCCAGAGACAGAATACAGAATGAATAGTGGAGGACAGAAGCTGATGGTCAGAAAGGTATGGGCACCACACAAGAGAAGCAGCAATGGTAAGGACAAAGGCTTGAGATAAAAGAAATTAAATACAGAACAGAATTCTTTACACAAACCCAACAGCCTTCTTAACCTGCTCATTGAGTAGTTGTACAACGGGATGCAAAGTAGCATATAAATTATTGAACACCTCTGTGAATAAAAAAATACCCATCTGTTTCTACAGAAAAAAACATGTGCTTTTAGCACTGCAATAGCATGTTGACATTAGAACTTCACCAGAAAGAAAAGCATTGTTTTATAATACTTGACATTCATAAGATCATGGTGAAATTCAGCCTTTCCAGCATATACATACAGCAGTTTCAAAAATCACAGCTACCAATATATATTGCATCATTATGGAAAATGAGTGAACTCTCTTCACCGAATTTGAACCCTCTCCATCATGACGGTTTGATCTTGAACATCATAGTATTTACCTGCTCTGTAAGAGAGAGAAGAAAAGATGAAAGGAAATATCCCAAACACTAGGAGTAACACTGGGCACTAACATAAAAGAACAAAAAGTTCAGTCTTACTTTTCTAGGTAGGTTTAACAGCAAAACAGGCACAGAAGCTACAGATGTTTGTTAATGGCAAACAGATGACAAAAGGGTGTCTCGAGTCTGTATTATGTTAGTACTATGTTACTATTACTACTGTCACCACACAAAACCTATGGTAATTAAACTTAATTTGCACTTTTTTAAAAAATATTTCAACAAGTAAGGATCATGTCTTTTCCTGTGGCTTGTGTGGCATAAAGTTTTAAAGTCTTATGGTAACATTCATAGTCTTTATACAAGTGAGCATGTGGAGAGAACCAAGTTTTAGGTCCTCTCCTAGCACTCATACTTTCCTGAGCATTTACAGTGATCTGCATGCAGCCATGGATTGTTAATGAGAATAACTAAAATAACCTCCAAAATTACTGCAGTTATTGGCAGCTTTAGCTCCTGTAGTCAGATTTATGAATATATTGAAAGCACTCAGATATAAATATTCATTTAGAATGAGCTACAGCAGTGCCCACAATGGTTTAGCTAAACTTTGGTTTTAATCACCAAGTTGTTTAAGCATTTATGCAAATTCTGCAAGAAGTCTGCCTCCTTTGGTCCCTTAATCTCTTTATAAGTCTTAACCAGAGTCTCCAATTCTATGCATGAAATCCTAACCAGATCAACAGATCTATGCAGAAGGGAGCCAGATCTAGTTCCAGAATCTCTATTGAATTATTAAATATATCTATATATAAAAATAAAGAGAGAGGAACTCTGGTTTGTCCCTACAACAGTATCCCAACTTTGTCCAAGACTGACAAGGGACCCCATTATACAAAACAGCATGTGTACAAACTGCATACAGACACAGAGATGACATTTATAACCTCTGCAGGAAATTTTCAGTGGAAAGCCCAAGAGACAAGCCCATGTTATTTGCTATGATTTGGAACAAATTTAGTTCATTTTTAAGCAAGTATTGGGTCCTGTACCTTTTCCTTTTAATATAGGTAGCATCTGGTTAATAAACAATTCAAATACACTGAAGATATGCTAAATCACTGAGAAAGAAGCATGAAGGTAGGAGTGCTCTAATTTTCCTTAGAAAAAGTCTATTAAGGTGAGAAAATGGTAATTACCCTGAAAGCACAGAATCATCAGCACCTATGCCTGAGTAGCTGTAAAAAATTCAGTTTAAAAACTGGCTGGACCGACAATACCTACTGTGTACCTCTGTTTGGGGTTCAGACCTAAGAGGGAAACGTGAAATCAAACAAACAAACATAATAGTATAGTATTCCAGTTATAACAGCATGTCTTATTTAACTACTTCCTAACAGCTTTCCCCCTACCCTTTCCTTACACAGCAGTAATTTCAAAGCCACATTGATTTACAATATTCCAAGTATGCCATTTGACTTATACCTGCTATGAGATATATATCACCACCCCACAATATCCTTTTGTTATTCTTTTTCTTTAAATAAGATGCACTTTGATACTTAGATTGAAATTAGTCTGACTTCACCATAGAGAGATGAACACCTAATTTCTCTCTAATGTCATGGCAGAGAGGTAGGTACCTCGATAAAGCAACTTCTGTTGGTCATCTTGATATCTATTTTAGGACAGGACAAATCATTCTCCATAGATGCCTCTGTTCATTGACTATACAAAAACACTAGAAAATCAGTTCTAGCTAGATGCATTATATTTATACTACTAATGCTAAGCCAGATATGTTCCAACCTTTAATGTCTGATGTTGAGAATTCTGATGTTTATGGACTATTAGTTCTAGTAACAGATGTTAGAGCACTAATTGATATTAAACTCAAGCTTGCCTTTTTTTTTTCACCCTATCCTGAAGGGATAAAGCTCTTCCACCATTTTTGTAGATATCCAGATGGCTGGAAATATTCTCAAAGGCCATCCAATTAATTGCAGGATATGGTTCATAATGGAGAGCAGATAGTCACTTTGTGAATGTATGGCTAATTTTTAATGCCTTGAAACAACATCATATTCATTTAATGAACCTCTCTGCTAATGTTGCCAGTTTGTGGTGTCTTCTTTGGAAAGTAATGAAAAAAGAACCATCTCCCTTAAAGGCAAAGGTGGTAAAGGAAAGCTTTGGTCTCCATTTCAAAAAGAGTAAACAATAATCTTGAAGTATTCATCAGCACCACCATCAACATATCTATGAATATTTCTGCTGGTTATCAAGACTTGGCCATTAAAAGAAAGCAAATTTTTTATGACATTTCCATTCCCAAGTCAATTTATTTTTTTTTAAGACTTTTTAAAATGAAATTATTATAAGTTTAGGGCTACAGGTACTGGTACTCCATTAGCAACAAGTACAAAGGAATAGGTTTCTTTTTACTTTAAACTCAGTTTAAACCAAACTTCTGTTCATTGTAGCATGCCAGGCACAAAGAATATATAGCAATATTCTGCTTTCTCATCAAATTTACATCAACATCATCTAAATTTTCAAACAAAATAGTGACAAAAAGATAATTAAATCCAGCTATTTGGAAATCAACTTCCATTCTGCATGAGCCATGTGTTTTTATTGCTCCCACTTTCATCACTTCTGAAGTCACACTGACATTTTTTCTTGGTTTTCTCCACATTGAGTGTGATCACTTTATATGCTCTGCAAATCTGATCATAGTTGATCTGGAACCAAAAGAAAGTTTAACCATAATCATGATGCCAGCATATAGATAGTATCAAAAAGCTTTCATAATAAATTTTCCCAGAAAACCTTCTGGAAAACTCTATGCCAGGGTTCAGTTCGAAAGCAATTAGCAATAAGCATCATTTAGAGAAGACAGACTGTTAAGCTTCAGTGGCTCAACAGACAAGGTGGAAATGCTCTCTGACCTGCCAGTCACTAAGACACACAGAGGAGCACTAAAATTTAAGATAACTACGCTTCTCTTAGCCTGCTTCTTGTTACCTGTTAGGCAGAACAGATTTACTATGATTAATACAGACCTATACCAAATGAGAGTATAAAACTTTATATCATAATTTTTATAGTACAAAACTTGGCCAAGTATCCTCATTAGTTTCAGAGTTTGCATTTCACACACTTACAATCCTACAAACCCTCTCCCTCTCCTTTACATAAACATTTTCTCCTCAAGAATTATGATACAAAGAGCTGCAATGAATCTAGCTACATTCAGTACCTGCAGAATTCCAACCAAGTTCAGTTTAAATACACATCCACTCTTCCTTCATTTAGCAGCTACCAAGTAAATATGATGCCTTGTATACTGATTACATTCAAATCTCCATCATTTAGGACCTGAATGCAGAAATAGCTACAATTTTTGCATTTTGTTTACTTACACTATTATCACTCTTCACTTAGTAATGCCATAGATATAGTACTTAATCATAGAGCATAACAGACAGAAGTACATTAGTTTTATTTTGCTGAGAGAATTAAATAGTTCAGAGGAAATTATTTTTGTTACTTAAGAATTGATGCATCTGGCAGCACGTGGGTTAAGAAACTTCAAGCAAAAACTTCCACTAACACATCTGCATTAAGGCCTGTGCACAAAATGACTGATTTCTTGAGGCTGACAGCCAGGATTACATCCCACATAGAAGTCTCGAAGTTTTAGGAAATAAGATCCCTTCAGGACCCTTGCAAATCTAGGCCTTATTTGCCATACACCCACCCCTAAAAAGGATTTAAGAGATTTAATGTAAGGCCTCAAAGACAGGTTCATGATGCACAAAGATAAAGACCTACTGTGCTGGACCATTTTTCCCTGGCAGGTGTTGATACTTGTATCAACAGAATGAAGACGCGTAAGAAGCAAGTATAGCCAGAGTGGCTAGAGAGACTCTATAAAAGCAGCTGGGAAGGTATGTGATATGGAGGAAAACAATCACTGAAGCAACAAAGTCTGTACTACTGCCGCTTTTCTTGTCTTTCTTCTGGTTTAAATTTAAGATTAGAGAGAGAATGCCAAGAAATACATATGGGCTCTGGTCCACAGTGCTGTGAAGAAGGGCACTAACTTTAGTCCAGCCACATGGAAATGCTTTTTGGTTTGGTTTAAAAGAGCATAATTATATCCCTTAGTCCAATGCCACAATAAAAACGAATGCTAAAAAAACCCAACACACTTCATCAGTGAGATTCTGACAGTTTGCAAGCTCTTTTCATAAAAGAGATTTAAAGCAAAAAGAAGGGAATAGAAAAATCATCACTGAAATTGGGGGATGGAGGAGTAGGGTGGGAGGAGTATGGTGTGGTGTGTATTGAAGCAAAAAGTTTGGGGCACAGCTATCTGTGGTATGAACACAGAGTATCCAGCACAATCTTTGCAGATGCTCTCCAGTTTTTACTGCAACTCTGTGAAACGTAATAGTCCTCTCAACAACATCCATTTTCCCAGGGTTTAACAAAATAGATCTAAAAGACGAATGGCCTTCCCTTTTCAAACCAGCCTCAAAATTACAGGGATTCACCAGTACAGTTCTGTAGTCTCTTTGAAAGTAAAAGAAAGCAGCTGTAAACCTAGCTTAATCTCCCCATTTGATGATGTTTTCATATCCTTCACATCAAAACAGAGCAGCTGGTATGCTCTAATGAATACAGCCCTTGCTCCCAGTTTTAAACTGCTTGCTCATTCCAAATCACACTCTAACTCAATTCAACTCTCACAGACTCACAGTAGAAGCAGCAGCAGCTTCATGGAAATTTTCAGTTAGTAACACCATCAAGAGCTGAACCACAGCAAGCTACATTGAGAAAAGGGAGAGAAGTGCACATAGCCAGAATATCATTCCAGATGGAGAAGCAAAAAACCCCAAGCATCTCCTTTTTTGCTGCTTCCCACCACCTCTAATCAGCGTGCTACCTCATACATCTTTGTCATATCCTTCTGGAAGTGGTCTCCCCCTACTGTTTCTATGGGGAACCACAAAATGACTGTGGGGAGCTTCTGAGTTGCCTTCTCACACCAATCTTGTACATCCCAAACCCCATCTCATCTTGACGTGAGAATCAGGAAACTGAGTATCACACTGCAATGCCTCCAAGAGGAGGGGGCAATGAGACAAGGACATAAATTCCCGATCTTCTTGGCCAAAAAAAGGCACAGAGGGACTTAAAAGAGGGTTTGAAGAGCACCTTGATGGCAACTCCTGGTTAAAACAATCTTTAGGCTTCCAGAAAATTTAGTTGCTCTTAACTCAGAGGAACAGGACAACATCTAATCTTTGTGGAACAGACCAAACCGGACATCAAAATGGACTGCACTGCTACATTTTATCCAACAACAAGAGCAATCACAAGATACCACATTTTTGCTAGCTGCTTAAGAAAAGAAACCAAATATTTACAACAAATATTAAATGATCTTCAAACATAAAAAAATCTAAACATTATATTGACAACTGTACAGAAGATTGAAATGAGTGAAATAGGTTTGACAAATCTAGAGTTTAGGAAGAAAAAGTGCATCTCCCTTTAATCCGCTTCCTCTTCTTTTGGTTATTCATATAAAGAATAATGAATTCTTATTCTCTTCCTTAGAGGCTCTATCAATAACACTGCAGACAAACCCAATTAGCATTTAAAGGCTGCAACCTGCTTGAATTGCTTTGAGATTCCTTTGAGCTCATCTCCCAGCCTGACAATACACTGAAACTGATTTAGCCCACTCTTTTTGAAATATTGCTGCTATTTTGCCCTTAATATATAACAAACAAAAACATGCCTTCATTCTGACAGAAGGCCACAATGGATTTTGCATAAAGTTGAATAAATGAGAGTAAATGATAACCAAGCAATACCCAATCTGATTGTTTCAAACAGTACACTTATTTTGCATAAGCAAATTAACTATTGAAAAAAATTCCTGAAAAGCATTTACTTTGTTCAGAAGTGGTGAAATCTAAAATCATCTCAAAGTGATGCTGTTCTAAGAGCACTGAAATTGCTTTGAAAACATACAAATATCCTTCTTTTTTTGGGAGGGGGAATCTTGCATATTATCATCATTGTAGATGTTTTGCTTGTTCCCATATATATATTTCTAGTCCCTCTTTTTGAGGCTATGAAAAACTAGCAACAATGCCATCTTATGGAAATGACTGCCATGGGTTAATTACACAATGTGTGACTGAAGTATTTTCTTCCATCAGTTTTCAATTTCCCCCTTCCAGTTTCAATCAGTGTTTCCTTGTTCTTCTATTCAAGTCTTAAAAAAAAAAAAACCAAAAACAAAACAAAACAAATTCCCATCCTGCTTTTCTTTACTGTAATCATTACTTTGGCTAGGTTTACTGTTTCCCTCTTACTCATGTCTCCCTAAGTATTCCAAGTCTTTTCAATCTCATTTCATACAACAACATTTTCTCCATACCCTTGTCATTCTCATTTTCTCTTTCAACCACTCTATTCCTCCAACATGTCTTTGTGATGCAGCAATTGGAACAAGTAGCCCATATGAGGGCACAACACTTCCTTTTCTTGGTTTTTTTTTTAAACAAAATCATAGCCATCGTGTTCTCAGTATTTCTTTCAATTCTTTTAACTTCTGAATATTTGTTTATTCTTTGGAAGCTGTTGCACAATACATAGAAGCCTGAATTCAGCTGCCTAAACTGATGCCAAGTTCTGTTTTTGACTAGATGCAACCAAGTTAGAGCATAAACCTAATTTCTACATTTAGACATCTACATAAATACCCAGACCTCATCCAAGCTTCTCTAGGCAATAAAGAGAGATATGCATTTTTAAGGAACAAATTTAGACATTCACTCCATGAATTGAACTGCATCCTAAAAGTGCACCAATTAACTGAGATTGTGACAGTTACACCTTAGACTTTAGGAATCCTACCCAATAAGTTAACCAAAAGAGGATTAGCAGAATGGGCCAACAATGTTTACTTTTATGACAACATTTTAAAATCAATACTATTCCAGTCACAAATTATCACAGCTTTGTCACATTTTTCTGATAACTTGTTGAAAAATTTTTTTCTTTCCTTAGAAAAAAGCTTCCATTTCAGCCTGACAATTTCCAGCCTGAATTAAGAGTTGAATTCTCTGCTAATTTGTTGAGTCAGTAATGCTTTCTGAGTGTAGGAAAGCACAAAGAAAAGACACTCAAAGTGCAAAATCAAGAGCTTCTCTAAACTTATGTCATTTAAGAATACTTCCGTGCTTTGCAATGACAATTTGGTTGCCATTTATGTTTTTGTAACAAAGGGAGTTGGCATAGAAGCAGAGAAAGAAGGAAGAGAGCAAGAACAGAGCACCGAATAAAAAAATTAAACAAAAAAGTAAAATCTTTCCAAGTAGGAAAACAAAATAATATTGATTTAGAAAGGTCCTAAAAAAAGAAATCAAATTTAATGTTAAACTCAAAGGCATTGCTGCCCTTCTTTGCAAATGCTGAAAGTTGAAGGAAGATTTCATTTCCCAAAGGCAATGCAGGCGGCTGCACTCAGGAGCTTTCCTGGGTTTTCATTTTGCTTGTTTGTTTTTCAATAAAGTAGTATTGATTCCCAGTCAGGTGGTACAAAAGGGCTGTATAAAATAGCCTCTGCAAAAATTACCACAATGTCTTTACTCACCTCCAGCCCTCTCCTCCCACTAAACCTAAAGAAAGAAGACTAAAGATTCTCCTGCTTGATGCTTTGGAGAATAGGAAACTGCACTTAAAGCGGCAACTGCTGTTTGTGTACCAAGTCTTTTACCATAAATGCAGGCCTTTAAGAATATGCTGAGCTGATTTTAAAAACTACAGAAAAATTTTAGAAGCTCTTTCTGTATAATCAGACATCAAAGTTTGATGCAGAATGTGGTTTTGCAATAAAATCCCATCTTTTCTCATTTGCATTTCAAATAAACCATTAATATCTTACAAAAGGACTGAGAACCAAGATAAAACGTACTTTACACTTTGATATGTCAGCTGTTGTTCACCCGTGTGGCTTCAACATTTTTCTGCTACTAGAGTTACTACAACTTCACACCACTTTCTTTTTTTAATTTAACCTTATGCCATCACCAGTATCCGAGGCTGAAAAAGCTGCCCTGACATGGGTTTCTAAACACCACAAAAGCCTATGATAGAGATGGATTATAGCTTCAAAAGCTTTCAAAATGGACTTGCAGCTTATTTTTCTCCTTATCCCCATTTAGTGTGCTTGGACTCCCTTTCAGCCTCCTTTTGTAGCAGGCAGCATCTGCATCCTGCTGCAACCTTCTGTAAGTTGAAAACAAATTAACAGAAAGATTAAAAAAAAAAAAAATCCCACAAATGACCTAAATTATTTGCTTAAGTTGTTCAAACAATGTTACCAAGTCTGCTTCTGTATGTAATTTAGGAATGCCACCAGGAAGGATTGGGGAAGAGAGGTCAGGTCATCATGGTGGTTCTCTTTCCCACTGTCACCGCATGCTACATGAAATAAAAGTGAGTTTGCATCAGCAAGGTCCAAAGCAGCAGCTGTAACTTCACATCACTAACTTAAACCCAATTACAAGTACTGCATCAAGGAGGGGAGAGTATGAAAGACAACACATAACAATCCAGAAAAGATCTGTTTCTTTGCCTACCAGATTTGTTTTAAAAAAGGCATTTTTTAGGGTATAAAGACTGTGATTATTCTTGAGATAGTCTGAGTCTGACTCAGTAAAAGGTCATCCTGGTTTGTGTGCAGCATAGACAGAGCCTTGTGGGAGAGACGCACATCTTAGAAGCACTAACAGAATGATGCTTGCAATTCATGGTGAAAATGAGCAACCAAAAAGGATAAATGCAGTCATACCTCATCCAGAGGTTAACAATCTCTGCTCTCCCCACTTAAGAACCACAGAGATTGTTACCATCACCAACACAACTTCAGCCAATACATTTCTATGCGAAGCCTGTACTATTGGAAATGCATCAGCCATGATAAGAATGTGAACTGCAGAGAGGCTTCACATGCCAAGCAGACATTAAGTTAAAACAAGACTTTCCAAAGCAAAAACCACCAGAGCTACTCACAGAGCACCATCTAGGGATGGCTGTTAAATGTCAAGTTGAAATAGCATTTTTCACTTCTAACTGGTCTTTCCTGTCATGTATACCTCCTCAAAAAATAGACGTCTGGGATGATCTTTCTCCTGCTTAGCGTTGGTTCCAAAAGATAATACTTCAGAAAAGATAACAAAAGATCATTTGGCCAGTTTGGAGTTACTTAAGCACAAGGGGAAAAGCAGTGTGTCTTTTATAAAAACAAAACCAAGAAACCCCTGTACTTTTCCACACACTGATAAATCTAAGCCTAACATTTTACTACTTACTGTTTATTCAGAGTGTTGACAGTATGTTCTCCACTGTCACAGATGACAAGTAATCCGTGCCCCAGAGAAGGAGAGTGATATGAAGTCATAAACCCACAGGAATTCCCCACTGAATTAAAAGTTTTTACTCATGTGTAAAGTTACCATTTATATTAAAGGGAACAGATATTCAGAGCTTAAATGTAGACAAAAAAAACCCAAAGCAAACAACCAAAAAAACCCCAAACAACAAAACACTGGAAAAGGCTGAGGATGGAATGGAAGTGGGAAAATCAGAACTGCCTTTCCATGAAGAAATCCCCTGAGACCATAAGCCTTTGCCACTGTCTGGCTGCAGCATAATTAACCATAAACCTTGATGTTAACAGGACTGTTCATATGGATATGGTTTCCCCTGCTGATCTTAGGTAGTTGCAGGAAAACATACAGAAAAAATATAGTTGGGAAGCATGTTTTCTTTAAAATGAAAATAAAAACTGTTAAGTGAGCACCTTCATGTTGTGGGAATCACACACACAAACACCAGGAGTTAGAGTATCTATGGAAAAAGTGAACTGGAAATTATTATCTTCATCTATACAAATAGTCCCACTTGAGACACACCTCATGAGTCAAACACAGAATTAGGCCTTAATATGTTGTGTTTTGAGACCACCTATTTCTCTGCATGAAGAAGGTGTTATTATAGCTCTTCTCACATGAAACTCCCAGCAGTGTTACCTGGACTAAAATGCATTAAACTTCATCGCTCAGGATAATACAGAACAACTATATGATTTTCTGCACACCAATAAAAAAAAAAAAAAGTCAAAATAGTACATCTTGTGTATAAATGTTAAATTACTTTGAGAACACAAAGGCCATGTTTGGATCAACATTACTCGCATACCAGACATGCATTTTGGATAAAAGATTTGTATTCACTTATGAGAATTACCTACTTACCAACTCACATGCTATATCTACACAGAATACTCAGTGCTTCTCTGCAATCATATTTCCAGATGAAATATGATGTTTCTGCTTTCCAGTTCTAGTATGTTATCTATCCATATGATGCTATTAATTCTCAATTCCTGATTACAAATTTATAAATCTTAAATAAGGGAGACTTTGAAATAACTATGGAAAAAAGAAGAAAAAAAAAAAGGTTTAAGACATTTCCTTTCTTCCCAAATATTTAAAGTAAAAAAAAGAAAGGATAAAAAGTTTTAAGAATATAATCACCTACCTTAATGATTTTTTTTCCATTTTTGTCATGTAAAAGTGAAAATACATTTATAAAATATGAACCAGTACCTCACAACATCATAACCACATTTTTCAACCTCTTATGCAATTATGATACTAATTCAACACAAGTTTAACAGTAGTTATATTAAGGAAAGTTCTGTATTTTTCACTGAATACAGCTATTATAGGCAACACATGTCCCACAACTCTACTAGAGAGTCATAAAAGTCATTGCAGAAGGGCTGATGTGATTTAAGCATTGTACAGGGAGACTGAACTATACTTCATCTGAGTCTGAACAGAGGGTTTTAATACCCAGTGCTGTCAACCTGAAGAGATGTTGCTAAATTCAAGTAACAGAAAAATGAAAATCAATATTGTAATAAATTATATGTTTTCTTGGAATTTGCAGTCATTGAGAGACATTTCTAGAGAGCCAGATGCTCATGTTTGTAGCACAAGCCCTAGCGCAACAAGGCTGATACTAATAAAACACATACACATGTCAATACATGAATGAGTAGTTACTAAAAAGGTTACAAGTGCAACAATTCTAGTCCAATTATAAAGGCAAAAAAAGGAAAAAAAAGACCATAAAATCTATATCAAAAGCTGAGGTATTAGTTCAAAACTTCTTTTCATTCCACAGTGACAGATGAATGTGATATTGTCCTTAGCAGTATCTACCAAGTGATGCTTTTTTGCTATTAGTTAATAGTCCAGTTATAGAAAATCAATACTCTCACACATGCTGTCATTCTTCTCCTGTCCCATTCAGGGCTCTGGAAGCAAAGAATCTCCATATGCAATTATAAATCCATTTAAAACAGAATACTGAACCATGTCTTCAGATGGTGTTCATACTGTATGGCATTTTCAACTTAATTACTTCTAAAACTTCCACAGCTTAAGTTATTTGCCTCATGGAAATTCCTTAGAAATACTTCAGAAAGGCAGAAGAGAATGGAAACACATGTTGAATTCCAGCATAGGTATCAAGATGGTCCTTTGGTCATGTCCACAAGTGGCATCCAGATACCTACTTGCCAAAGCAGAATTAACAACTCTGCTTTTTTAGAAGCAGAAAAGTTTGCCTAACCAAGTGCCCTGGCAGGGTTTCCTGTGTCTGCTCTGTAAGCAGAAGCATGGTACAAAGACACTTGATGACACTCTATCATACAGAGACCTATAGATTCTAGGGGTAAAAAAAGGTAAACACATGAATATTGTGTCTTGACATTTAGGTTTTCTTGGGTTAATTTTTTAATTATTTTTTTATTATTATTTTTTTAACCCACTGTCTATTCCAAATGAAGAAACTTAAGGTATCTAGAGTAGAATTCAGCTACTATTAGTACACTAAAGGACAGAGGATCAAGAGTGCAACTAAAGTAAGTGAGAGAAAATGGTGAAAAATACCACCTCTAGAGATGTACACTGAGCAAAAGCTTCCGGCTTGATACTGACAGAAAACCAAGATTATCAGCTTGCCTGTAATTTAAATGTTTCATTTTGTATAGACTGAAGTGGCATACACTTTTCTTTTTAAATTGGAGGAAGGGATGCAAGAATGGTTACTTGCTATACTATATGGTAAGCTACTCATCAGGTTATAGAGCATGCCACCTATTGGCTTTTTGCCAAATTGGACAAGGGCACACATAAATATTGGCCACTGGGTAAAAAAGAGGAGATTTAGAAAGGCAACAAAAGAAGAGTAGCAGGACTCTGTCTCTAGGTCCCCTCTTTGGGGAACTACCTGAGAAGGCCAAGTCCTGGATTTGGCCCCAGCTTTCAAAAATACATTTTATATTCACTGATCACTAGGTATAAACCAGAAGCTCTTCTAGGAGAATGGAAATTTAGGAACACCTCTGAAAAGTGCAAGTTCTGGCTTAGATTCCTTCTAACGTGGTCCTAAGATCCGGGTTTTCTGCTCCATGGACAGATACTCTTATTCCTTACATACAGGTTTAACCACCACTCATACCAACTACAGTAGCCATAGCTTTGCAACGCTTGCAGTATAGGTTAAGTTGATAAATGAATTGCTCAAAAATGGATAAAAATGCTAAGTTCAATTTATTAAGTGAATAAAGGTAAGTTTATCCGTTTTTGAGCAATTCATTTATCACAGGTTAGACATGTGCTGAATATACCTAGTAGTTTATTTTTTTTTTTTTTTTGGGGGGGTGTTATTAAGCAGTGAAAATCCAGCTCTGTGAACCACGCACTGCCTTGGGCACCAGGCAGGTGCTAAGACATTCAGTTCCGCTGAGACTCAGGCGCCTTTGGACTAACACAGCAGTAAAGGCCTAGGCACATTAATAACTGTACAAATGAAGAGCTGGACTTCCAGTGATTGTAACTCACCTAGTGACATTCTCAGGATTATTCTCCTGCACTTCAATTCCATCAAAATTGTACTTAGGTGATAAATTTTAAGCTCAGCTTAAGAGAAAGATGAGTATGCTGTAAGAAGTTACAAAGAAATTAGTAACTGGGGAGAGATGTGTGTCAAATTCATACAGAAGACTGCATCCACACCTGACTGCAGAAAGAAATGAGAAGATTTAGAAAGTAATGAGAAAGTTTAGCACCCACTATCAAGTTCATCCATTGAATCCATTGCTTAACAAAGACAACATATAGAAAAGATGACATGATAAAACTATAAGGGAATTCCAAGAGTATGTTGAATCCTTTCAGGATGATTCAGGCATATTCTGGTACATCTCCTTCTGAACAAGATCATATATTGTGTGATACATCTCTCATACCATAGCAGAGTAAACATGGATGAGCCAGGGAACTACAGAGCAGTCAGCCCCACCTCTGTGCCTGGCAAAATCTTGGAGCGGATTCTCCTGGAATGCTGAGGCACATGAAGAACAACAAGGTGCTTGGTGACAGCCAGCATGGCTTCACTAAGGGGAAATCCTGCCTGAC
>JAOEHX010058227.1:0-15368 GCA_025448015.1 Bolborhynchus lineola
ACATGCATGCACGCAGATACACATACGTATCTGTATGAAAGGCAGAAACAAAACTGATTCTTGTATCTGTGTTCATCATGCAGGAAATAAAATAGCTTTTCCAATGTAATTCTGTGATTTTAATTATTATTTTGATAACTATTTCTATTCTTAAGAAAGTGCTAAGACAGAATACTTGTATTAAAAAAAGAAATAAAAAAAATTTTTTTTGCACTTTGAATTTAACCCTCTCTACTAAATTTCTTTTCCAGAAGAAGATGCCTAGTAAAATGTACTGTATGTACTTTAGGACCCAGATGGTTAATTCCTGCTTCCAGACCTATGCCTTCATATATGGAGTTATTAAATGTGTTTTCCAAAAATTATGATTCATTTTAGTTGGCTCATCTTTGGAAAATTCATTTTAAATGGGTCTGGATTTAACAAATGTTGCTGGGCCTGCTTTTGAAAATAAGGCCCACCTGAAACATTTTAAATGAAAGCCCATATCCCCTGTCCTCCTGCTTTTCACTAAATGTACCCATGAGCAATTTTGGGAAAATTTGAAAACTTCAGCCTACTGTTCTAGTTTTCCTACTATTACCCCTACTTACTCTCCAAAGACTATTAGTACTCTAAACAGTAATGCAAATTCTTTATCTTATCTCTTAAATTATAGGTATTGTTATATCTACATGAAGAAAGGAGTGTACAGCAAATGCAATTGTAAGGAAATGCAGCTTCCGTCTAAGCTAGTGTGAAAGTGCAAGGAGAGAGAAATGGGAGGTCTGAATCCACCCCTCACCCCTTGCCCCCCCCTCAAAAAAAAATTGATGCAACTGTTGACCAAATCTAGACTCCTCTGTTTAACCTTGTGATGTGCAGCTTCTGCAAACAGTGCTTTCTTTCATTTCTTGCAGGCTTTTTTATTTCTCCATCACCAGAAATAGTCCCCTTAACAAGAAACTCTTTCCTAGATCTTGAAGATCAAATCTCATTGAATAAGTGGAATTTAAGTTTAAAACCATACCATACTCACTGAGAATGAAGTTCAGAGAGATAGTAGGAAAACTGAATCTAAAATATAATTGATAGGAAAACTGAATCTAAAATATAATTGATTTAAAACAAACAAATCCCCCACTTCAAATAATCATTATTCTTGCCATCATTTTCACCAGTTGTGACTGGCAGGATTTCTTAATTTTTTGTCAAGGTTTCTAACATGCAGTCAATAAAGAATGAAAAATGTTCTCCCCACAGGTTCCTTTTATAACTTCTGGAAGGATCCTGTCCCAATGGGTACAAACATGTTAATTTGTATGAAACCTGTTTCCTCTTATTGCCTCCAAAATACAGAGTTTCATTTTCCTCGTGTAACCTTTTCAGGGCTTTAGCACACATCCGCTGCAAACTAGTCAAAGATGTTCTTCCACTCATACTGCTTAGTGAAATGAAAATTGTGGAACTACCTGTTACAGAATAATCACGTATTCTCTTTAGAAGTGACACCGCAGTGGACTAGACAGACTACTGGTCTGTTTTGGAGCGGCTGTGAGCAAATGAGTTCCAAAAGAACTTCAAGAGGCTTATGGTTGTCTGTTTAATCCACCTCTTTAAGACAATACTTAAGGAAGATTCAATATTTTCCACTTCATTTGCTCTTTAAACAATATGCAATTTTAACGGAAATGGGGAGATAGAAGGGAGAGCTGAACACTGGTTAAGAAAATCCAGAGAACTCAGAATTGGGTCTTTTAACTAATTTAGACTGTATTTCAGAGCATACTATAAAAATATAAATATGATGCCTCCTGCCTTCACTCATTGCTAGGTTCTAAATTGCTTCCATTTTCATCCATGTAGTTTTAGTCAAAGTTTCTCAGAGTACATTTATATCACAATGCATTCATAAATCTTTAATTAGTTAATATCAGGTATTAACTGCTAGGATATAGAGAAAAACATGATAATTATTTAGAGAGTTGGGGGTTTGCCTTCTCTGACACTTTATATTTTTTCTATTCACCTTGCCTGGTGTAGTAGTGAATCTCATATGGTGGTTGTGGTGTCACATCATGCCCTGGCAGAACTGCAAATCTTTACTCTCCCTGGTCACTCCATACTGTTTAACACATTCAGTAAGTAGTATTTCCATTTTTCAGGTAGGGTGACAAGTGCGGAGATATCAAATCCACCCTGAGATCATGCAAGACTCTGGAAATACAATTGCAGTGAGTCCTGGATATAAAGATTTTGACATCTTCAATGCTGGCCAGCCTTGCAAGCATTGATGGTAAGAAAGTAGGGGTTTATGTATTGTAATCTTTCAATCAATTTGATTTTGAATAAATTAAAAGAAAAAAAGTTTCTGTTGTTTTCTAATAGCCAAGGGTGAAAAAAAGAAAAAGAAAAGGAGTTGAAAAATTCACTGTAAGAAATTTGTGGGGTTTTTTTATATCATATTGACAAATAAGAGCTAAGTGAAAATTTGTCTGATATGTAAAAATGATTTCCAGATTTTGGGTATGCTGAAGATATTTAGTTGAAGTTATTTATTTAGGAAGTGATAAATACCTAAAAGAATGTACTGAAAGTGAAAGTTACTTCCTTGACTAATATTATTTGTGACATGAAACTTTTAGCATTTCTTTTCCTGTCTGATTTATTGAAAGCTATCAATTTCTTTGGGATCTTGCAAGGTTAACAGAGGCTGTTGTCCTTTCTGCCATGAAACCTCCTATGTTACTTTTATCTTCGCTCTGAGGTTAAAATGAAGGTCTTTTCCCCATACCAGAATTTAATTTTGAATGGATGTTAAACATAAGGACAAGGTAGTAGAGCAATATGGCTGTTAGGTGTTTCTTTCAGTAATGTTTCAAAGCATATGTAGTTAAGATTTTATTCTCAATAAATACAAATTTTATTTTTCAGTCGCAATAACTCCACAGGAGGAGATATTAAGGATGCCTGATACACTCATCTCTATGTCAGAGTATCATACTGTTGTGGTTTAAGCCCAGCTGGTAACTCAGTACCATGCAGATGCTCGCTCACTTCCCCTCTTCTTCATTCCCCTGCTGCCAGAGGGATGGAGAGGAGAATCAAAAGAATGTACTCCCATGGGTTGAGATAAGAACAGTCCAGTAACTAAGGTATAACACAAAACCACTGCTGCTACCACCAATAATAATAATGATAAGGGGAATAACAAGGGAAGAGAATACAATTGCCCACTACCCATCAACCAATACCCAGCCTGACCCAGGCAGTGATCTGGGCCTTCTGGGTAACTCCCCCAAGTTTATATAGTGGGCATGACATGATGTGTTATGGAATACCTCTTTGGCTAGTTTTGGTCAGGTGTCCTGTCTCTGCTTCCTCCCAGCTTCCCCTCCTCCCTCACAAAGCATGAGATTCAGAAAGTCCTTGGTCAAAGTAAACACTACTCAGCAACAACTAAAACCATCAGTGTTATTAGCGTTGTTCCTAGGCTGAAAGTCAAAAACACAGCACTGCACCAGCTACTAAGAAGGACAAAAATGACAGCTATATCTGAATCACTGCATCTGAAGCACATACTATTGGTATTTAAAATTCCCTGAAAAAAAAATAATGTTGTCACACTGTACAGATATTATTTCCAATGTGATGTATCATTCATATCCAAGTCTAGTTGTCTATACTTTTAATTTTTGCATTCTTAAAAATTTAATTCGAATGAATGTCCTTGGTTCAACAGTAGCAGTCATTTGCCCTTTGCTGGACTCTCTTCAGCCTGTCCAAGTCTTTCTCATACTGGGGAGCCTAGAACTGCGCACAGTTCTCCAGGTGTGGCCTCACTGGTGCTTAGTAGAGAGGAAGGATCATGTCCCTCAACCTACTGATAATGCTTTGCCTACTGTGGCCCACGATGCTATTAGTCTTCTTTTTAGCAAGGACATGTTGCTGGCTCATGTTCAGCTTGGTAAATTGGTTGTCTCTGCTGTAATAGAAACACTGACAGTACAGGTTTCAATTCTGTAAGCAGAAATTCTAGGAAATCTTTCTAGATGGCAGGTTGGTTTTCAGTGATTGATTGTTTAACATCGAAGATGAAAATCCATAGAACAACTGTAGAACAATCCTAAACTCATCCTCATAACCTGACAGAACATTGAACATACAGAAGTCCTGAGATTATGGTTTCTTTCATATGTAAGCAACTTAATGCAAACCACTATTCATTTCCATCTTTACCAGAAACAATAGATATTATGATATTACAGATATGAATTTACTGAACAGTGACTTAAACTTCTGTGTGTCAAAGTCACATGTGCTGTGTTTTTACCTAGCATTTCCTGAAAGGAGTGTATCTTTCCTTTTACATCTTCCAAGCCTCTGTGACCCAATTGAAATCACCTATGAAACAGAATTTCTCAGTAGAACTGCAAACATCAGAACAAAAATATGTGGAGATTAATAAATGCAGCAGTATTATAGTCAACTGCTGATTTTGATGGGTATGCATCTGATTTTAATGGTTTTCCTAGTAAATAAATGAACAATAATCAGTGAAATTGCATATACAGGAAAGTACATACCATGAACTTTGATTACATCACAAAAAAATCAAAGTCTTGCTGTGAGATTATGTATGATGTGTTTTACATATTCAGATTTTTAGGATCTGTCCTGAATCCATGAATTGATTAGTGAGCTTGGTCCTAGTTCTATGCAGTCAAAAATATGTTTGTCAGCTTTTTTTTTTTTGTCCGGTTTTGAAAGCAATTAGCTAAAAGAGTATTTGAGTATTGCTTCCATATGCAAGCTGCGTCTTGTTAGCAATGCTTAAAACAGAAAATAGAAGTAATAATACATTCCACAGCTTCCTTTATGATTCCTTCATGTTTACTTAGAAGGAAGTAAAGGCTGTCACTGACTTGGAAAAGCTTAAAACTGCTTTTCACTTTACTTTGTATAAGCAAAATGGTCTGCTTTCACTCTTAAAACTTGGTTATGCTTATTCAATTTTAAGGTTTTTCTACTCCTTTACCTACAGATCAGAATTCTCTTTTCTTAGGCTTAAGTCATGTTTCTCTTCTACCCAATGACTGACAACAGTGAAAGTCTAGTATTCCACTAGTCTCTTCCAGTACTAATCGCAAACAGAACTTCAGTTCTTTAACTTACATCATCTATCAAGAAGGAAAAGTTGTGCTATAAAAATCTGTTATTGTCCATATTTGGTATGTGAAGAGATAACATCTGATTTTTGTTATCAGCCCATACTCAGGATTGATCAGGCAAGCTTTTCCCATTATATGAAAAATGAGGTTTCCTTGCTGGTCTGTGTCTAGTTTTCTTCACAGTTCATCCTTTGGATTCATAAGAGGAACCAGGACCCAGAGCCCTTCATCATGTGTTTGCGACTGTGTGTTTGGGATTTGGAGCCATTGCAGGAGTGTACGGTACAACCACTGCCAGTGCAACTCCCAGGCTGCCCTTAACACTTGCTGTCCACTTAAGTGTGCCCAGTGATGGGGAATGGTCATAAAGGGTAGCAATTACCTAGCTTAGGATCTGAACAGACAGTCCCTGGATATTTCTTCTGTCTCACCTTGCCTGTGCTTGTAAAACATTGCATCATCCAAAATCTTCCATGGTGCTTTCACTTTGAATATTCTCTCACCCTGTTGGACGGCTTTTGTCAACTGAGATGTAGAGAATTGGTATTCTTGCCCAGAAGACCTGCAAGATAAAAGATTGAAGGCAGAATGCAAACAATCTTTTTTGGTGGCTACAAGATTCAATGTAATGCAGGAAAAGTCTCACACAATCAATCCTATCCAGTGCTAAAGATATTCTTTAAACATTTGATTAGCAAATGACTTATTGTGATAATACTAAAATATTTGTTTTTAATAGGTTTCACACATAGGTGTCATGCATGCTTGTAAAACACCATAGAATTCTATTTTTTTGTTTTGTTTAGTAGAATAATATTTACCTTTTCATATGGTATGCAGTGTCACCTCAAATATCACAAATCAGATTGCTTTCAAGTTATATTCCAAGAAGCTCTATCAGTGTATGTTTATAATGTTAAAAAGTATAATTGCTATATTAAAAATAACAAACTTTGAGATTTTATGATAGCCTACAGTATTATAAAATCTCAATACTAATTCTGTGTTTCGTTACATCTATGCAGAAAATACATTATCTTTATATATATATGTACATTTGTTGAAGTACTGCATATTAGAAATGTGTATTTTGATGTAATTTGAAAGACATAAACAATACAAAATATATAAATTTCCATCAAATGTGAAGTATTAGTATCCACAGTGATATAATACTGTAGAAACTGCAAATGCTTTTGTCTTAGATTCTGATTAGATCCCCAAAAGCTGTGTGTCTTCTGGTTTTGATGCCCATATATTTGTTTAATTCAGTTACAGAAGCCTTCACATTTGCTTGCAGGCTCTTTAGTATTAGCAGGGAATTGTTTAGGCACTTTTTAAAGAAACAGTGGAGCAAACATATATTAGGCTGTGATGTTTTTATCCTTTTGGGAAAAGGAACAACCTTGTGTTTTTTCAGATTTTTGGAATTAAAAAGAAAAAGACTCATAAGACATTTGTAGGCCCAAAATATACCAGCAATGTCAGTGAATCAGATGGGAACAAAATAAGTTCACCAACTGAGAAAAAGATTGTTACTTGTCAGCAACTTAATTTCCTGTCACACTTACAGCCTTCTCCAAACCCCCCCCAGGTCTTTTTTTTCAGCATTCTTGAAATACCATTATGTTTGGATTATTTATTATTACTACACACTCAGTTTTTCATCCATCTTAGGTCAGTTGTGTTTGCTACTGACTGCAGTGATAGTAAGAGCAGATGCTAAACGATATAACAGTGATTAAAGACCTGGTTTCAGTTGTTTAACTTACATCTGGTAGGACTTTCTTACCAGAAAGCCTGCTGAGTCAGTAGAAGAAATCTAAAAGTCAATGTTAATGATTTAGTAAGTGTTATTTGACTGAACTCAACTGGCTTATGGAGTCTAGAAAAAATTTAGGACATTTAACTTAAAAATTTAGTTCCTTTTATTTTTAAGTATGCTGATTTATCATCAAAGTTGAAGGTTAAGTAAGGATACCAACATAACTTGGCTGTTTGACAGAGGAGTGAGCGCAGCTACCTCCGTTATTGTGTGCAGCGAATAACACTGAGTTACTCCTTAATATATGAGGCTTGTTAGAATTACCATGAAAGCACCTGTCATTCTGTTTTTGGGGTTGTGTGGATGAGTTAGTTCTACAAATAACTTCTGATTTGGGGAGAGCAAGGTGCCAGCAAATGCATCATCCATGTTCTGCTTCACTTGTTCTTGGGAAGGGTAGTGTATCTACCTTTGTACATGCAGAGTTTTCTGTAAAATTTCTATTGAATTTAGATCCCTGAAAGAATAGGACACAAACCCAATTTTTAGGTAGCATATAGAAGTAAATCTAACATACCTTAGTCAGTAGGTACGTACATAACATGTCAGTACTTTACTGGCCCAAATTAGGGAATCAGGCTAGAAATCTTAAAAAAAAATGGTCAGAAGTCATTCTGATCAAACTATGGCATATTTAATAAGTGAGACATTGTACTGCTGTGTTGATGTCACTTAACAGATCACTGGAGACATCACATAAACCCACTGAAATCCTAAAGAACTTCATATTGCTTCATGAAACAGCTGCCAAACTGGAGGGTTAGGTAACTTATGTGTGTATCCAAGTTGCTCCAGGCCTTGTCCAACCTGGCTTTGAACACTGCCAGGGATCATAGAATCAGAATCAACCAGGTTTGAAAAGACCTCTAAGCTCACCAAGTCTAACCATTACCCTAGGACTGCCAAGACAACCACTAAACCGTGTCAGAATGGGGCATTACTGCCATTCCCTCTGCTGCAGTGGCTAGGCTGCTACTTGTGAATAATGGCTGAATTGTCAGAACCAGGCAAGCTTTTAAGAAAATGGATTTTGACATACCTTAAGACGTTCCCTTGGTTTTTGAGTTCCTTTGATTTAAGGTAACCCTGAGCTTGTTCCCAGACTCTCAACCAGGTGGCAGCAGTGCCATGTCGGAGCAGCTCCCTTTCTCTTTCCCTGACATCAAGTGTTAATACAATCGACCAATCAGTGCTAAGATGATGGGAGGTAATTGGGTAATTGCATTTTACTGTTCACAAGCAGAGAAAAGAAAAGGGGGGAGAGCGGGGGAAAGGGTAAAAAAAGAATAAAAAATAAATAAAAAATAAAGAGGGGAGAGAACAGAAGAGGGGAAGGGAGAGTATAACCAGAAACACTGGCCCTGGGGTGTTTGCAAATCCTAGGGTGGCACTGAAAGGTGGGGCATCAGAGAAAGCCAAGGAGACAGAGAAGCCGAGCAACTCCCAGAAGCAACAGCAGCAGCTGTCAGAACTGGATATATGCACACATGCGTACATCCATGCACACACGGGAAGAACTGAGGCTGAAGCTGATGGGAGGGAGGAAGGGTTTCAGCTGTACAAAGGGCTGTGCATTTCAGGGATGAAACTAAAAACTGAAAGAAGAGGCTGCACTGCTGGAACCGTGTCATCTTGGAAGGGAGGGAGGCAGGAAGGAAGGAAGAAAAGGGGGAAGATAACTGGCATGTGGAAGAAGATGGGAGACTAACTCACTGCTGCGTGGAAGGGGAATCTAACTTATACATCTGAAAAACATCAGGCTGAGCTTGGAAATGAGATCAGACCTGCATTGAAATAGAGAAAGGGAGGAAAAGGGAGGAAAAGGGAGGCTGAGACTGGAGAGCTTTTATCCTTCCTGTCTCTCTTTTCCTCTCTCTCCTCAAAGACGAAACAGAAGTTTATCCGTCTCAGTGCTGCTGGATCTGTATAGCTGCTGCACAAAAGATGAAGAGGAAGCTGAAATGAAAAGCAAAGGGTGCTTATGAAATTTACAGCTGAGAAGACAAATCACACCTCCCTGGGCTTCTTTGGTGCCCCACTGGGAGGATTTTAGCATCAGAAGGATTTTGAGAAGAGGGGGGACAAATGGAAGAGGGGGTTTTCAAAACACCTGTCCCAAGTGTTTAAAAAATAACAAGGTGATGGATGTATTCTTGACAGCTGGTGGGAACCTTGAATTTTTCTCTACTTCCTCCATCCTTCATTCCAGTAAATGTGAGATTATGAAAATGCAGAGGAGTTGGAGGAAAGGCGAAAGGATATAATGTGGAGTTTGAAGTAAGGCGAGGATGCTGATGCTGTGGATTGCTGGCTTCTTGCCGAAATCAAAAATCCTATTGCGCACTGGGTTGTGATTGGAAATCTAATCAGATTTTTGAAGAGGGGGGGAGAGAGACTAAAAGTTTATTTTTTTGACAGATGCAAATAAAAACCTAAATTCAAAAGGAGATTCTTTTCTAAAGGAGTGTGGGAAGCAGAGAAAAGGAAGAATGGGAATCCCCATTTTAATGTGGAGACACAACGATTGGATAATTAATAGTGCAGCAAAGAAAGGGGAAGAAAAAAATTGCTTGGTAAGACCTGGATCTTAAGTGTCCCAACAAAATTCCATTAAAAGAATACAGATGGAGCATTGCTTAAAAAGAAATACATCCCTTTCTGCTCTCCAGAGAAAAAATAAATAGTGAGCAATGGAAAGCAGGGGAACCAGAGAGGCAAAAAACCTCATAAAAAAAAAACTAGGCAAAAAAGCCACTGTGGAATGAAAAGTTTCAGAAAGGAGAAGGACCATTCATCCTCTGCAAGAATTTTGATTTTTTTTTTTGCCTGTTATTTTAAATCATTCTTTTCCAGTGAAGGCAAACATTGATGTTACCACTACAGCAATTCTAGGCAGAAAAGTTGAAAGCTACACAGAAAATAAAGGACAGAAAAGAAGAAAGCAAAATTGCTGGAGGGGGAAGAGTTCAGCAGCGTTGGGTTGGATTGGAACCTGTATGGACTGAAATTACTGGGAAATTGCAATTGGATATAATTTATTTTTATGTCCTTTCTTGGTTTTAATCTTGGTTTAGTTGCTGAAATGAAATAGTTTTCTAACCTTCCCTCCCACTCTGCTTTTTCGTAATCACTCGGATTTCCAGCTAGGTAATCTTTGAGGATACAGTAAGTACACTTTCCATTTTATAATATTTTGGGAAAGAAAATATGCCCCATTGCCTCTCTTCTTTCTTCCTTATACCTCTTTTCTTGGTCTTTCCCCCTGAACTGAATAAGCATTTGGCTGGATTTTGATAATGGCTGCAGGGGGGGATTGGTTGGGAAGGGAGAAGGGAAGGAACGAGGACAGAACTGAATTCTCACAGTAGTTTAAATGTTCCTGTTAGTAAAACCCAAGCTTTGGTAGGACGCTGCAGATGCCTGCCTGCATGGCTCTATAGCATTTGCAAATGTTCACTAGAAAAGGAATCTTTGGAGAAAAACCCTGCAGTGAGTGGGGGGTGCTGTCTGATTGCCCTGTCTGTACAAAGGGATGCAAGTAGCATATAATTGGATGCACTGAGGAGGCTGGTTTGTTTATTTAGTAAGTGTTTCAAATACAGGAAGGCTGTGATTTAAATGCTGGCATCCAGTCTGACACTGCAATCTATGTGGTGTATTAACAGGAAAAATTTGTAATCAAGCAGGGAGGTGAAGGATGGCTTTTGGTGGGATCAGGGGGTGTAGGGCAAGGGGTTTTCATGATTTTGAGGAAGCAGCTCTGAGAGAAATAATATGTTTCACATTCCATTGCTAAGAAAAAGCAGTAATAGACAGGGAGAGAACATTCTTGTATCGAAGGGTAGTTTAGAAAACTGCACTAGCTACTCGTGCCCTGCAGGTCTCCTAGGAAATTCTTTATGAATTTGTGGTGAATCCTTCAGGTTCCTAATGAACTTTCATGGTAGTTAAAGGAGGTTTACTTTGATTGACAAGCAGTAAGAGAATACTGTGGTATTAGGAGGTTTTTGTAATTATGCTGATAAGGAAAATCATTAAAAGTGGCTTGTAGATGGTGAGGTTCACAGACAAGAAATGATGTGTAACAGACCAGTTATGGACAGAGACAGACAGTCTCTGTTTTTCCTTCTTGGAGAAATGTGGTGTGCGGATGTGGAATAAAGGGAAAACAGCACGGTGTTTCAAATAGAGGTCCTTGTTTTCCTGTGGGGACGAGTGCTGCTTCTGTTCCCCCTTCCTGACATAACTTCTTACCTTGTAAATAGGGAGTTTTCTTTCTTTACCTTCTCTCCTCCCTCACCTCTGCTCTTCTCAACCTTTGCCTTCACATGCACAGTCTCCAGCTTAAAGTACTAGGCCAAAACTGGTGGGGAATGACAGAGAGAAATAGGTAATTAAATCAGCTATGGAACAGATATGGATATGTTTTGGCA
This sequence comes from Bolborhynchus lineola, assembly GCA_025448015.1. Taxonomy (NCBI): domain Eukaryota; kingdom Metazoa; phylum Chordata; class Aves; order Psittaciformes; family Psittacidae; genus Bolborhynchus; species Bolborhynchus lineola. Next base: position 11,409 of record JAOEHX010058227.1, read on the forward strand.
GGCAAGGTGCAGGACTAGCTTTGCCACTGATTTTACTTTCCCCAAACTGCAATATTCTGGAGGAGGGGAGAGAAGGCAGGGATGGAAAAGGTGTTAGTAGAGCTGTATCGTAATATTTTTTCTGGCAGCATTTCCCTTTCCACAAGCTTCCTGCATGAAACAATGCAAACCAGAGCTCCAACTTCCCTAGATAAATACATAAATATTAGCATCTTCCTTTTTCCCACCTTTATTCATATATTCACACCACTGCTACTTCATGTAAATGTCCTGAATTTTTGGCATGATGGATAAGAGACCTGTCTCCCAAATGTGACCCATAAATTTCTGTTTGGAGGTTATGCCTCTTAAACATCGGCTACTTGTAAAGGATTAAGATTTAGGGTTCAATTCTACTCCCACAGAAATCTCTGGGAATATTTTCTTTGTCTATTCAAACAAATCAGACCCTTTGTGCTGTTGTGTTTAGGAAAAGAAGGGAGCAGACAAAGCAAAAAATTGTTCCTTCCAGCTCCAATTGCTCTCATTTTTCTCAGTATAGCTAAATAAGTTTAGTATGAAATGCTTTGGCCTCATTTATTTCTCTGGGCACATGTTTTCTGGTGGGATACTAACTGGGTAATAAGTTCGCCAGCATCTGAACATAAGTGTGTAACTCTGGTCTCCATTTCTTCATGTATCAGTATAGGTCTGTGCCCTGTTGTGGGCTACACTTGAATCAGTAGTTGCAGTAATAGAGAAGCTAAATTTGTGTTAAGCTGCTGCTCAGTAATTACTGAAGGAAAAAGAAGTTGGCTAAGGAAAAGGCATCTCCAAGCTTTTCCCTGGATTCCTGTCAAGCAAACACATAAACAATAGCTTTGATAGAGCAACTCCAATTTTTGACAATGGAAAGCTTCCATAGGTGCCTCATTCATTTTGGTCCAATAACTAACAGGAGGATTTGCTTGATGAGATAAGGAAGCACTGGGGAAAATTATCCTCCAGTTTGGACTGAAATAGGCAAACCTTGTCAGCATTAAAAAGCTAAGAATGTATGTCTGCTTCTGAAGAGGCAACAGTTTCACACTTCAGTGAATCATTCACTTCAGACAGTAGCCAAAAGATGTGTGGAACAGCACAGAGTTTAACTCATTCAGTCTCAAGGAGGGAATGAGTATGGCAAAGTGGGAATGAATACAGCATTTCTCAGCACTTGTGCTGGGGCTTATCCAGAGCCCAAAGGGCTGACCATAAATGACCATACAGTCAATCTAACTGTCGAGCTGAATGAGGAACAGCAAATTTCTTCAAGGCATAGGCAAGAGCTGGTTACTCCCCTCTAATGTGCCTGAGAATAGGCTTATCATATGCAGCATATGCTGGTCCTCTGGGTTGTCTCCTCTTCAAATCATTGACCATCCTTTTGATAATGACCCCAGGAACTAGTGTTTTGGCACTGTACACAGTACCATTATGTGTATATTTAGGCACCAAATGCTTGTACAGAAGGAAAGAGAAAACTGCATTGGAAGGGCCCACCCCATTAGTTTTGATTTTTCTCCGGAAGGTCAGAGATCATGCATCTCAAACTTCAGGTGTTCTTGGCAAACTCTAAGTTAGTAATTCAATGGGGCAGCTAGTCAGTGTTTTTTCACGTCAGGAATGACTTGCGCTGGTCTAGAATAATGGCAGGTTCAGTTTTTTGGAGCAGCAAATTTTATATCAAAGTATCTTGTAGCCTGATAAGCACTGAGGAGTGAAAAATACAGTTTCAGATTGGATAATATCCATGAAAGAATGCTCTAGATGTGAGCCAATACAGGCAATAAAGTGGTACTGAAGGAAAAGGGTTCCTGAGGTACTTACATGACTTCTTACATATAGGCTTTAAAATTATTTGCCTGTGACCTAGAAAAACATCTCCCATTTGACATGAAGATACTTGCTGTAGCAATATGAGACAGTAAGATTTTGAATGGGTCTCAGGACAGAATTTTAGCACATTTTGAGAGAGATTTGTGCTGGTGGAAACTTCCAAGCCAAGCTACCCAGGAATGAAGCTGCAGTATATTCACTGGAGTGTACTGTGCACAGCAGTAGTGTGCAAAAAACTCCACCTCAGTTTTGCCAATGTGGCTTCACTTTTGCTTTAGGATATCCCTTTGCTCCTGATTGCTAGTGAGGGAACATGGAGAGGAAGAAAGGTGCTGGACTTAGTGCCATTTGCAGTCTGGGAGGAAAATGACTCTGAAGAAACGCAGTTAACACCCTCCAGGTTATTTCTAGAGTAGTCAAGCTTACTGGACTTTGGGCTACTATTAGCAGGGCCGCTCTTTCTGCATTCCCATCCATCCTGTAACCAGCTGCTCTATGAAAATCATAATGAAAACCAAGCTGCCTTCAGCTATAAAGTGCTGCTGCCGCAGGACAACCCACACGAGAAAGAGGAGCCATGGTGGTCTTGAAACAGCCTTGCAGAACGCTTGAGTCTAACAGTGGGGAACCTTGGAAAGGATCCTGCCTCCACTTTCTGTAGTGGCACAAGACTTTGGGGTTTGGCTTGTGACACTTTGGAGTGCTTTATTTCAAAGAATCATAGAATGGTTTGGGTTGGAAGGGACCATAAAGATCATTCTACCCCCCCAAATTATTTTATGATAACATCCCCATTATTAAATGATGTTATTGAGCAAGGAAGGGTACCGTTATTTAGCTGTACTATCATAGTCATCTGTTCTCTTGGGAGAAAGAAATAGGGATGCAAGAAGGAGGATGAGTGTGCTGGTGGTATGTTTTAATTGATATTCACAAGCTGTAATACATGGAAGTGAATTAACATGCAGTTCCTGGTAGGAGGCCTGGGTACTTCTTTATCTGTTAGAGGAAAAGTCAAAAATCAGACACTTGTGCATGCACACATTAAAAGAGAATTGGGATTTACATTTGGTATCTAAGGAAGTGAGAGCAGAATACGAGAACAGAATACTGCAGGGCTTTCTGTTCATTGTTTAAATGTTGCCATAGCAATATCTCAGGGCACAAGTTACGTTTTCCACTGCTGGAGTTGAGCTTTTTTTCTCTTCTCTCTTTCTGTTTTTTTTTTTTTCTTCTTTCTTGATAAACACAACAGCCAGGGATATCTCCACAGAAATTTGCCCAGCGATAGGAAAAGGTGTTTGAAGGCTGTGTTATCAGTTTGCATGTATCTGTTCTTCCCTATCACTTGCTAATATGCTAGAAAACCAATTAGGAGGAAATTCTTGGATAGAAAAAGAGTGTGAGACTTTTCTTGTTAGGACGTAGAATATATTACAATATTTTGTGTAGTGGTGCTATTTAATTGGACAGCTGCAGGCAAGCGAAGTGCAGCAGTCGCTCACAATTAGAAACAACAGTGAACTTCCCAGTACTGAATCTATACGTTGGGCATATTGAGATGCATTTTGGTACATACCAGAGCTTCTGTAGATTTAAATACTATCACCATTGTAAGGACCCTTGAAATTCTGTTTCTATAGTGCTGAGACAAGATTTACCTTTGCTGCTTGGGAAAGGGAGAGAGGCATCATTAGTCCACTAAATAAAATCTCTCATAGTATTTGCTGCAGAGCTTATGTTCGGTATGTCAGGACTGTGGGGGAGCAATATAACCAGGCAAACAGGAAAACTTAGAAGGAAACCCCAAAACAAAGCAAAAAAATCTCCAGCAACAATCGTTTTGCATAAAATTTACTCAGAAGTCCCACTCCAAGGTAAATTGAATGAATGGGGGTTTGTCTGCAAGCCAGAATTTAGTAATGCACTTTGTGGTTGAGGGGTCTCTTTTCAATTATTTGGCAGCTATTTAATCCATACAGTTCTGTGCATTAAAGCAATGTTCAGCAATAGGATCAGGGGACTCGAGCACCTCCTGTATGAAGATAGGATGAGAAAGTTGGGGCTGTTCAGCCTGGAGAAGAGAAGGCTACATGGAGACCT
>JAOEHX010058227.1:15468-25984 GCA_025448015.1 Bolborhynchus lineola
TTTACTGTAAGGGTGGTGAGGCAGTGGAATGGGTTGCCCAGGGAAGTTGTGAATGCTCCATCACTGGTGGTGTTCAAAGCCAGGCTGGACATAGCCTTGGGTGGCATGGTTTAGATGGAGCTGTCCCTGCCCATGGCAGGGGGGTTGGAACTAGATGATCTTAAGGTCCTTTCCAACCCTAACTATTCTGATTCTATGATTCTAATATGGATGTTGTTTCCTTTCATGTTTGTATGAACAGTATATGATCTGACATCTAGAAGATCAAGGAGTTGGTGCTTTTCCTTCACCATATGTATAAGAATGATTGCTGTTATGGTCAGACCTAATCCTGAAAACCAGTGGTAGTAATTTTCAGGAAGGATTACTGTAGTTCAGATCTCCAGTACATTTTATTTTTGCCTGCAAACATTTTTTCACCTTTGTGTCAATAATCTCTTCACTCACATGCTATGTTACATAAAATAAAGGAAACCACATAAAGAGCCTGTTTATTGATGAGGGAAGTGTTGCATGTGACTTGGAGCAACCTGTCTAGTGAAAGGTGTCCCTGCAAGTGGCAGGGGGTTGGTAATAGGTGAGCTTTAAGGTCCCTTCCAACCCAAATCATTCTATGATTCTGTGAGTGCATCATGAGTAATACAACACAGGTTTCTTCACACTTTTTATCATCAAACCTCATTGTCACAGAACAAGTGAAGTGAGACCAACCAAAATTTATTTTTCAAACTCAGTTAAAGCTCCATCAATATCAGCTACAGATTAGTGATGTCACATGGATTTGTCACTACACTGCTGACTCAAGAATTGAGTGTCAAGGTTTATAGCCAATGACCCAAAATGCACACTCACTCACCTAAAAAGGGAGGGCTCTCATCTAGAGGAGTTTCACAGAATCGTAGAATGTTGCATTTGATGGAATCAAAGGGAGAGTCCCTAACTGCAAGCCCCTGCTCCAAGCAGGACCAAAACCAAATGGCTGTCCAAGGGGCTCCTTTTGTACTCCAGTCAGGTCTGATCTATGGTCAGATATGGTCACGTACCCCCATGGGCTAGGGTTCCAACTTCCTCACCCTTGTACCTGTTGGCCACCACCATGTGGGCATGAGAAGAGTTGCAGTGGGAAGTTTTCACAGGCTTTTGTTGAGTCTTTGCGGCACAAAGGTTTTGCAGGGGTTTGTTAGTGTGGGTTCATCTGCCTCATTCAGTCATGACCTTAAGCTAAAGACTGCCTTAATATTTAAGCAGTCACTAATTCTGATGATGTACTTCGAACGTCCCCCAGCATCTTTGAGATGGCTAAAAAGGTGACCAGCTACGATGGGGATGAGAGTTACTCACCTCACTCATCCGGTACTGTGCTGCTGCCCATTCATTAGATTACTGAAGCCCATCAGATTCCATTTGTCTTGACTGGAATTTAAAGTAGGGAGCTCATGGTGAAGGTTTCATCATTATTGGGTCTTCATCAGCTATAGACCATTATATTGCTTTCTTTTTAATCTCTAAAACCAATTATAAGTGGATAGGTGGAAAAGACTGGTATGACAGTGTTTCTCTAAACTGGTACAAGTGAGAATTCTGTCTTGTAAAGAATTAATCAAAAGGATTGTTTTGATTTTTATTCATTAATGCCCATTTTTCTAATGCAGCACTGCAACATGTATGAACTAGTTGTTCTTTAGTAACTCTTCGATGCAATCTGTTTCATTCCTTTTAAGTTTCTTTCTCTTCTGTCACTGTGCAAAAATAAATCCTGTCCTGCTCCAGCTAATGTCAATTCAAGCTTTAGTAATAGCTTCAGCAGAATTGATTTTTATCTGATTTTTCTTTCTCCTAAATGAAGTATAAAACCAGTTCTAGTTCTAGAAATAGACAGAAAAAGGTGATCCAAATACCATTTCAAATTATAATGCCATAAACTTCTAAATGTTCAAATGTTCCATATCGTCTTTTCAGTTCCTGGTGACCCTCGAGGTACTAATGCTTCCTTTTCATTAGTGTGTAATGTAATAATTGATACATGAACTAAGTAATTGGGCCTTTGTTATTGCCACAGTAAAATCTCGATCTCTTCAAACAAAATACCATATTTTCTAAAATGCTGTATTTTAGAGCTGAATTTTCAGTCGTGTCTAGGAGAATTTGGTGATGGTGTAATCTCTGTGATTTGACTATTCACATCAATAACTGAATAATGTGTCATGTTATAACCAGTTTATAACAACTGTTGTGTTATAACAACAAAAGAAAAAGTTTTAGTTTACCTTTTAAAGGCTAAAAGAGACTCTTCAAGGACAGAAAAAGGTTAAAACAGTGAGCCATCATTTTTCCTCCTGCAATGAATGCATGTTTCAAATGAAGTGCACAAAAACATGTTAAACTCCATGAGCTTCTTTACCAAAGGGTGATTAGGCTTTGTTAATTGCTTTGGTTTTTTTTTTTCATAGCTGTTTGGTTTTACAATAATTTTCTCTGCCACTACTCTGTGAGCCCTTATTGGACAGGCAGGTTCTTCTACAAGTGGGGTTATATATAATTTTTCCAGGGGCAAGCTTTTATATTTGTTACATCATTTAAAGAAATGAGGTTCCTTTTTGTTAGGGTTGTTGATGACACAGCTACTGAAGGGGAAGGATAGTGACCCCATTAGCCTTTCAGGTTGCTCATACACAGCCTACTACTGCAGTAAGAGTTTTATTGCATTTAATGCCCATGTGAATTTTGATTACATATGGTGCAGGGAATTAAAACTATAATGGATTTCTCTTCTGAACTTGAAAAAGCCTGAAATATCTCACCTTCAGTGAATGCTTATGCTGATATCCCTCTTTCTGTAACGTACATTTTACTATGCAGTCTGGCCCCTAAGATTGAGTTCTATACATTAAGTAAAGGCCTGGAGGTATCTGTTAAAGACTACTGAATCAAACCATACAGAAGGATGGCTTAGTCCTTAAGTAACTTCCCATAACTTCTGTAAAAAATAATTGTATTTCTTAATGGGAAATTTCAGCTTTGGGGATCTCATGCAGAAGTAGTAGAATGTCATTAGAGCTGCAGAGAAATATAGATAATTTCCTATCACAAAAGGTATTGCATCTGATTTAAAGTATCATCTAGATAGGATTTTTTGTGTCAGAGAAATGAGAAGTTGATGACTGCCTACAGCAAATGAAAGATAAAATGCCACCAACAGTGTTATTTCAGAAAGACCTATCTTCTAAACCTGAGGAAAACTGTAAGAAGAACTGATTGAAGAGAACGTATAAACAGGAGGTTGTGAATATGAACTGGACAGTTTCTAGGAATATAGTGGTTGCCAGATTAAAAAACAAACTCCTGAAAGAGTTTACATTTGACTATGATTCTGTCTTTGATACAAGCTAAAATTTAACAATTAAACCAAAATCAAAACAAACCAGCATATAGTGGGGAGGAAAAAAATAGAATAAAAAATACCCCAAAACCCCACCTCACAAACAGGAAAATAGATAACAACCCCTATTAAAAAATGATGTATAGCATGAATACAGTTAATGTGATAGGAGAGAAATAGTGAGGTTGGGTGGTAGACTTAGAATTTAGCAGAACTGAGGGACTATTCCTGTTCTTATTGCTGCTTTTTACGAATACATCCTATGAAGAGTAACTGGCAGTAGTGATGCAGAACTGACAGAATCATTCAATTAATATTTCTATTCTGGAAAAAACATGGTTAAAAATTCTTATCATGACAGGAAAAAGCAAGCAAAAGGGTATTGGAAAACATCTATTAAGGATAAATATTTCTGAATCAACAATCCTTTTATACTTTTCCAAAGAGTACTCTACAGTATATACCAAGCAAACATTCCAATGATACAAGTGCACTGAACTATGTAATCACTGACCATTCAGTTTGTCATAAATTTTAGGCAACGTAAGAAAAATCCAACACAGGATTCAGGTGACAGAAATTAAACCCAGGGAAAAGTTTAGCAGCAATAGTATGATTTTACGGTAACTATTTCATAATCATAGAATCATAAAATGGTTAAGGTTGGAAAGGACCATAAGATCATCTAGTTCCAACCCCCCATTTTCTATTAAGCAGCCAATTTGAGTCTTTGATGATACTGCAGCGTTATTAGATAGAAGTTGCCATGAAAATATAGTGCATTTAAACTACACAGGATGCTGAGGTAGCTTAGAAGAACTAATGGAATATTCAAAACTAAGTATTGCATGGAAATGTGTTTGAATAGATTATACAGATATTGTAACTCTTTTTATAATATTTGTGTCAATGATCCAGACAGATGATTGAACAAAAATGACGTTTAACAGTTGGCAAAAAGGCCTAGATATGAACGGCTGTTAGCATGGGAATATGGGGGTAAATTGTACGAATAACATAATTGAGTTAGCTGACAGGACATTTCCCCAAACTGATAATCATAGGATCATAGAATGGTTTGGTTTGGAAGGGACTTTAACGCTCTTCCAGTTCCAACCCCCTGCCATGGGCAGGGACACCTTCCAGTAGACCAGACTGCTCCAAGCCCCATTCAATCTGGCCTTGAAACTTGCCAGGGATGGGGCAGCCACAGATTCTCTGGGCAATAGTGTCAGGGCTTCACCACCTCCATAGTAATAAATTTCATAGAATCATTTAATTTCATAAAATGGTTTGGGATTGGAAAGGACTTTAAACATCATCTAGTTCCAATCCCCTGCCGTAGGCTAAAGGGGAGAATTTGAAAGAACAAATGAACAAAACAGAAACAAAAACCTTCTAAAATAAAGCTTGGGAAAGTATAAAAGAAGCATGAAACTGCTTAAGCATGAGTGGGTGGGCAAATGAGCAAAACAGAGAAAAAGCCCTCATTTGACACCTCCATATGTTGCACCTTGTAATTTCCACCTTTGGCTTAGTGTCTCTGGGCTGCCTCTGCAACGGATGCTATGAAGAGCCTTCATCCAGCTAGTGGAATGACAGCACACAGTGCACCAAGCAGGCACCCACATGAACTATGAGTGTTTTCTTCCCAACCTAAATAAACATATTTAGCTTGCAGTGCACAGAATATACCAAAGAATTTTACACCTTGGTCCATCATTCTCTCTCTACCGAGATGGCTAACAAAAGTCCCAGATTTTGGTTTATCTACTTCTTTTTGACAATAGTGTGACTCAATCTTGGTATCTCAGACTTCTATCTGGTTAGTTGGAAAAATGTCATTTGAAATCTGTTATCAAATCCAAAATGCATTGTAGGGGTTAATTTTGAAGGCTGCGCTGAGGCTGAAAAAAACCTCATAGTGCATATTTACTCATCTATTCGGTAGCCCACCCACTAACTTATTTGTCTGAATAAGCTTCTGCCTCCTTCATAGTTCTCTTCATAGTGGAAAGACCTGCAAGCTTTGGGTGCTGGACATTTGAAACACTGGTTTGTCAGCAGCAATGTGAACCTTCATCCTGAAAAAGTCTATTTGTTTAAGCTGACGCAGGAGTTCAACACCTAAATTGAACCTGGGCAAAATGTATTGCCTCAGAGCAATTTTTGTAGCATTGGTTTCCATATATGAATCCAGATATGAACTTCTGCATTAGCTAGTCTTAGCGGCTGGCTTCTTTCAAAGTCTGAGATAAACTAAATATAGAGGTGTCAAAGTTGGTGTATACTTCTGTTTCTCTCTGCGTACAGGCCACTTAATTGCTTAGTCTAGGATTTTTCTTGCTGTGAATGGTTATTATGCATTTTAGACTAGAAATATATGTTCCTGTCTTCATAAAATAACTCTTATTTGTGGACTTGATTTTACTTGTTTACTTCTTTTGCTAATACGTTTCTTGGTTTAGGGAGAAAGGGAAAAGGAAACGAGTAAGCTTGCCTGTGCACCTATGCATAATAGCTGTTGGCAGTGTAGGCTGCATTTTATACAGTCTCAGTGGGCTGTCTTCTCATATTTCTAGTTATTCTTCACCTGATATCTCAGACATGTTGTGCTCTGAACTTTTCTGAAAAAAAAAAAACCGAAACCCTGATGGAAATCTAAAGCAAAGATACATATGATTCTATGATTCTATATTTCATATTTACAGGTGAGGTTGGTGGTCACTTTCTCTGTTTAGTTTTGAGTTTCGTAAAGTGATTCATAGTCAAAAAACTGTGTTTCCTACATTCAAGAGCCTTCTTGGAGTAGGGCAATTTCATTGTTACAGTTGAACGTAGTTAGCCTGGGAGGTCATGGGCTGTGAGAAAGTATTCTCTGAGGTAGCAAAGGGCATTCCTTCAGAGGTAACTATATTCAATTGCTATCAATTATACATTGTTAACACAATCTATGTCCTGAGATATCCAGCCCTTATTTCTTTCACCTTTTTTAAAAAACTCAACAAAAGTGCAAGTCTTAAGAGATATTGACCTAAGTACTGCCTCCAGAGTTCATTGTCTGTGATGCTCCAGCAGTACCAGTGTGACAGAAGCTTACTTTGAAGTCTCAGGTTGTAACAGCCATACTTCCTTTTTAGGTTTTAACCTTCCTTCCATAGCTGACTGCTCTCCCATGCTGTATATATCAACTACAGTTGAAAGAAATGTAAACTAATGGTATATTTTTGATACTCAATGTAACTTTCTCCTCACTACTGTTTAGGCTGTTGCCAGATAAGATAATAAGACATATTTTTCCAGTGATGCAGCTTCATGACATGCTGTTCAGAGTTACAGTGTCAGTGTATCCAAAGGAAAACTAAGACTTCTTAGGTCTGATTCTCCTTGTGGCTTGTATTGTCATCTATCGCTGAGGGATGCTGGAATTCAGACAGTACAGAATTTGAAGTGTAGAGTTTTCTCCTTGCTTAACATAGGCTGAAAGGGCTGTATACAAGAACTTGAATCCTTTGCAGACAAAGTAACACCTTTTCAATACTGCAGGGACCACAGAAAGCTAGCAGACCTTTCAAATATTACTAATTTTAGGAAGCTTGGGATGAGGTTAGAAAAAGACAAGTTTATTTTTCTGACCTTGCTGTTCTGCTCTATATTGTGTTCCTTTCCCACTTTTGGAGGGATCATAAAAATGAATTTATGTGATCTCACATGCTTGCTTTATGGAAGAAAACAACATGGATGGCATGCATAAAATATGCTAACCTGCTCTGAGCTTGCACTGAGGCTACTGGCATAGCTACTGCATGTTAGTTTACATTATAGAGAAGCACTCTTCATACTAAGAATGTCAGTATAATGATCAGCAGTGTAATAATCACCATTTTGAAAATTCATACCCTACCTTAATCCTTACTCATTACTCCACATCTGTTCCATGGATTGTCCGCGGTCATGGATTTTCAAGGAAGGAGGTTACATGTCCTGTACTGCTCCATTATGGCTCTAGCAAAAGCCAGTAACTTTCCCTACTATTGAAATCCTACCAAATTTATCATTCAGGATAATTTTCTTACAAAGCTTTTATTTGTACCCTTAGCTCCTCCAAAGTTTTGTAATTTCATGAAGCACCCTTCTCTTCCACAGCCCTCACTTTCTTGATGCAGTGTTTCATTCCTTACATTTTAAATAAAACAAAAAATTAAACGTAACTAAAATTTTGCATCATTGTTCCATTAACATTACAAGTGACTGTTTTGGAGCTGGAAAAATAAGGCCAAGGTCTATCAGGCATTGTCTGGGATTGGTCCTTTCCTTTTTCTCTCTCACAGTCCCTTCCCCAGATTCCCTTTTCAGAGGTTCATGTAGTCATTTCTGAAACCATTGACCTCCCCTGGACCAGACCGATGATGACAGAGGCCAACATGGATTCAGTTAGGAAATCTAACTTTGGCATTTTGAGTGCTCCTCACTCCTTGACTAGAGTTCTTTATGGATATTTTCTATCAATATTTTATCCCCTCCCACTGGCAGCAGAGTTCAGAAGCTTATACAGAGCCTCTGAAGAAACCTTTGATGCCAGAGATTTATTGAGGACTTGGACAGTCATTGAATGATAATGGCAACTGATAGAGGTGTCTGAAGACTGGAGAAAACAATTGCTTATTTCTGAACATTTCTCTAGCTCCTTTTAATAAAAATTTAAAAATCTGTAACATTTGATGCTGTTCTTGCCAGCTTTTCCATGCAGATGGAGATATGGACCAGAATGAAGCCTCACTGGAGCTAAAGCAAATTCTATATTGAGGAAAAAATGTACTAGAAAAGCTGTCACATTAGTTCCACTGGTATAAGTCGAACTACTTCCACTGCTAAACTGCATATTTTAAGAGTACATATGTGTGATTAAGAGGATAGGATGCCCTTAAAGATTTTGGAGCGCATTTCGCCTTATGATGTATTAAAGTGATGATTCTTAGCACAGGTGGATGCATTATGTTAAAAAATAGCAGAGAAATAGTGTTATCTATCTAGCAAAACACCTGCTTCCATGTATCTCTCTGTGTAGGAGGGGGATAGAAATCTCCACACATTAGTCATGTAGATCTCAGGATAATTAGAACATTGACTATGTGGTAGCTAGATAAAAAAGTAACCGCTTTGAGAAAGGTTTGAGAATTAAAAAGTTTTGGGGTTTTATAAACATTTAATGAAAATATCCCCTGCCTCCCAAAAGAAAGAAAAAATATCAGGCCTTGTGTCACATCTTTCCCCCTCTACCATTTCAAACATTACCTTTAAAAGGGAAAATGCAATTAGAAAGACATTTAAATACAGTAGAAGGGACAGTCTTGTTTACTGTAGTGTTCACCACTATAGATTCCTTGAGACTGTCTTTGTGTGGCCTCTGAATCATTGTCTGAAACAAATCACGCACTATGTGCTCCATTTTACCTTGCTGTAACTTAAGAGAAATTACTTTTGTATATTCCACAATTTATGCAGCCAGAACTCTCTTTTTGTAAGATTTGATGTACCAAAACCAGTTTAACATGTGTAGTGCAATTTAAGAAAAGGATTCATGAACTTAATCTTTAAGATGAATGAAAGATCGTTGAATAAATGCGATTTTGTAAGAGGAGTTTTTCTTGCAATCATTACCACCGTACATAAAACACGGAGTTCTGGCTCAGTGTAAGAGACAAAAAAAGTTGCTATTTATGTTAGGGATAGGCTGGAGAGTGTGGAACTCTCTCTGGGGACAGGTGAGCAGTCAACAGAGTTTGTGGGTCAGGGTTAAAGGGAGAACAGCGATGGGAGACATTACTGTGTTACAGATCGCCTGACCAAGAGGACTTGGTGGATGAAGAACTCTACAGACAGATAGGAACAGCCTCACACTCACAGGCCCTTGTTCTCATGGGGGACTTCAATCCACCTGATATCTGTTGGAGGGATGGTATGGCCCGGCACAAGCAATCCAGGAAGTTCCTTGGTTGTGTGGAAGACAACTTCCTTCTGCAAGTAATAGAGGAGCCAAAAAGGAGAGGTACATGCTTGACCTCGTACTCACCAACAGGGAAGGGCTCGTTGGAAAGGTGACACTCTAGTGCAGCCTTGATTGCAGTGATCATGAGATGATCGAATTTGAGATCTTCAGGACAGTGAGAAGAGCATGCAGCAAGCTCATTGCCTTGGACGTCAAGAGAGCGGACTTTGACCTCTTCAGGAACCTTCTCAGTAAGGTTCCATGGGATATAGCCCTATAAAATAGGGGGGCCCAAGACTGTTGGCTGATATTCAAGGATCACCTGTTGCAAACTCAGGAGCAATACATCCCTACTAGAAGGAAGTGTGGCAGGAGGGCCAGGAGACCTCCTTGGATGGATAAGGATCTGTTGAGGAAAACTCCAAGAAAAAAATAGTCTTATAAAAGGTGGAAGCAAGGACAGGAGGCCTGGGAAGAATACAGGGATGTTGTCTGGGAAGCTAGGGACCAGGTTAGGAAGGCTAAGGCCAACTTAGAATTAAACTTGGCATGGGATGTTAAAGATAACAGGAAGGGATTCTGTAGGTATATTGCAAATAAAAGACAGGCTAGGGACAATGTGGACCCTCTCCATAAGCTATCAGGAGAACTGGCTATGCTGGATTTGGAGAAGGATGAGGATCTTAATGACTTCTTTGCCTCAGCCCTTACTGGCAAATGCTCTGAACATACCACCCAAGTCTTAGAACGCAGACTCAGGGACAGGGAGAATGAAGACCCTGGCGCCACTGTAGGGGAGGATCTGGCTTAAGACCATCTTAAGAAACTGAATGTATACAAGCCCATTTGACCTGATGAAATCCATCTGCGGGTCCTGAAGGAGCTGGCAAATGAAGTTGCTAAGCCAGTGACCAACATATTTGAAAAATCATGGTAGTCACGTGAAGTTCCTGATGACTGGAAAAACGGAAATATAACCCTCATTTTCAAGAAGGAGAAAATGGATGAGCCAGGGGAACTACAGAGCAGTCAGCCTCACCTCTGTGCCTGGCGAAATCTTGGAGCAGATTCTCCTGGAAGGCATGCTGAGGCACATGAGAAACAAAAAGGTGCTTGGTGAGAGCCAGCATGGCTTCACTGAGGAGAAA
>JAOEHX010058233.1:0-20560 GCA_025448015.1 Bolborhynchus lineola
GGTTCCTAAACTGTTATAAAACCAAAGGAAGTACTTAAAGACCAGGGCAAGAGGTGCTAATTCTGCAACTGTCTTGAGAAAAAACTGCTTAAGGACTTCCATCTTCTCCCCAGCTTCACATAGGCAGTGTAGTTCTCCCTGGTTCCCATGGCTTGGCTGCAGAGCCAGGTTACTTAGCCCATCACTGCTCACCCCTCACATATCCACAGGGTACTGCCAAAAGCACACCTTGAACCTAGTAGAGAAGTACAGCAAGGCACTTCCCAGCCATGTGTCTGACCTAGTATGGGACACATGCAAGCACCAGGCAGTGCTCAGGTGGGCAGACACACAGCCTGGAAGCCTCTCAGAGCATTCCAGAAAATATTCTCTGCAGGAGCATGGGAAGACTTGCTGATGCAGGTACCCATGTTGAAACACTAAACTGTATTGCTGCCAGAAAACTGCATTAGAAAAAAGACATGTTCATGGCCATACTTGAAGGTCCAGGGCTTAATCCACACCCTCTTGTTTTAGCATGTGCCTTGCTCAGTGTGAATTAAATACTGGAATCATTAAAAGTTCTTTTTAATAAAAGCCATCTCCACCATGTTCCCTATAGACTAGCCTTATAAAGCAATTAACTTTGCTTGCACCAGGGGCTGCTGTATTTAACTCAGCACAAATTCAATAGAACAAAATAAACCCTTGAAAAATCAGTGACAAGTTTCTCTTTATGGGTCTGGCTTCCACCTTGACAACAAATATCCTTCTGTGCAGGGAATAGATTAAAAGAGACAGCTGAGTCTCCAGACAGCAGGTGGGAAGGGAAGTTAACACTCTCTGCCAGCATTTTTCTGCTGCAACTTAAGGGCTGGCCCTCAATAGAAATATCCTCCCTGTGACTTAAGTGTGATTTGTATTTCTTCCTGCAAGCACTCTCTTTTGGGGAAACAGCTTTAGCTATCAGCACTGTCAATTAACTTCAGCTTGCAGAACTGAAAACAAGATAATGATGCCCAGAAGTGAGCCAAGAAGGGGAGCTTTGCACTAAGCTGCACAGAAAACAAGAGGTCACTTCAAGTCTCAACAGCATGTTTCAGACTGCTTTAAAAATCTTCCACACCAGCTTCTTCATGTGCTATCCCCCTGCATGTCCATTAACAGGTTTAGCAGTGTTCTTCCAGCAACACAGGTAACTATATTGGCATATTTGCTTCAGCATACTCCACTTTCCACCAGTTACAAAGCAATGGCAAGAAAGCAGTTACCAGAATTACCAGGGCTACATGACACAGGTCCCAATTTAATTCCAGACCTAATATATCAGAATTTAATGACTGTGTAAAGATCACCAGAGTGCACCCAGGATATCACAGAAACACAGAATAGTTTGGGTTGACGAGGACCATAAGATATTCCAGTTCTGACCCCCTGTGCAGGGACGCCTCACACTAAACCATGTTGCCCAAGGCTCTGTCCAACCCAGCCTTGAACACTGGCAGGGATGGAGCATTTATCACTTCTTTGGGCGACCCCTTCCAGTGCCTCACCACTCTCACAGGAAAGAACTTCTTCCTTATATCTAACCTGAACTTCCCTTGTTTCAGTTTGAACCTGTTACCGCTTGTCCTATTACCACAGTCCCTGATGAAGAGTCCCTAGACCTAGAGCAAAAGCAAATATCTGTAGGAAGCTCACAGGTGAAAAATCATGCCAGCTAGCCAGCCTCTGGGAGAGAGGAGGTTTCCTTAATAATTCAATTCCATACTCTCCAAGAAATCCCAAATCTCCCCCCTCTCCCTAGTACTTGCCTGCTGACAGACTGCGCGACCTCTTATAGTAAACCACCCCGACCTGCATCTTGTTTAGCGAATACTTCAGATTGCAGGAAACTTTGTTCTGCAAAGTAAAATGAGTCCTAATTGTCCCTTTTCCACACCATGAACACTTGGCAAAAGCAAAGCTTGATGTCATTACTGGGTGAGTGTCAGCAACTTGTTCAAGCAAGCCATTTGATAAGATGTAGAGCTTCCTGCAAAGTTGCTACTGTTTGGAGTAGTGCATTCCCTTCTCACAAGAGGGGCATTTAGTAAATCATCACTGAGGAAACCAGGGAATTACTCTGCCTAGTAAGTACTTTTGCTCATTGTAGGCCAACATCTGGATTGAGTTATTACTTAAGCCAACCACTTCACAGGTTGTGTCTAGAAAAACATGAGGATGTTACAAGACTGATGTGCTTTGCAATCCTCAGCTATTTTGTGAGCGTCAGAATTTATGCAAGTAATTTTTATCTAAATACTATGGTCAGCTTGACATAGATACATCTTTCTGTAGCAATCTTTCAGTAAATCATCTGCTGTTTATAGATCCTGCCTGGTAAAAAGATAGCTTATCAATAACGGAACATCCTACCAGCACATCTCTCATTTCTCTTGATTCTCACCACGTTTCTCGACCACATGATTCACCAAGCTCATATGTACAGCTCTAAAATGAAAGAAACCAAGGGACTGGCTAAAACCCATGTAAATTAAAAAGCTTTCAACATATAAACAGTAATGGGGTAGCAAAGCTCTCTACAGTGATTATAGTCACCTGTTGGATACACCAGCTAAGAAAATGTGGTGACAGTTTACAGAGCAATCAAATCCTCGCTTACAGCTGCACTTAAACTTTAAATGCATTTAGAAATACAGAGCTACCTTACACATCACAGAAAGCAGCAATCTGCTTTTCAGGCATTTTATTAAAGCCCATTTCTTTTGTTGGGTGATAGGTTGAAGCTCAGCAGGCCTGTATGAAGAAGCAGCACATATAGGGTGCTTAAAAGAAGGCAAGCCAGGAGCTCTGGCTGTCAGCAGGCAGGGCTTTGCCCTCAGCAACACAGGGCGCAGTCCCACACTACTTCGAATACCACAAGCACAACAGGCCTCAGAAAAGCAACCACAGCAAACTCCAGCCTAAACTTTACAGGACCATAATTCAAGAAAGAAACAACAGGGCTGCTAACTGGATTGTAGTCCAGAAGAATGGAATAAGCTTTGACTCTGCGGGAATTAGTGATATTCTTTAATGCCTGTCAAGTTTCCACTGCATGGAAATAACCCTTGATTTTTATTTTTTTGTTGTTGTTGTTCAGGAATAAAAATGAAAATGTCTTTCTGTAACTTTATATCTTCATTAAGCTGCTGCATTTAGCGGAAGATTTTTCCAAAACACCTCTGAGCATTGGGACACTCAATTTCTCTTAGTTTTATTGAGCAGACAAATCCCCACACACCTTTAAGAACTGTGTCTTTAAAGCTTTGCACATGCATAGGTTACTCTCAGCTGCAAAACTGGGAACATTTTCGCAGTTTATGAAAAGAAGTGACTCTATTCAAAACTTACAGGCAATCTCCTGGGGTGGGAGATGAAGCACAGTCTTGTGTAAGTATGAAAAGAGAAAAAGTCAGTGGAAATACTAGTAGAAGGTACAAAAGTCAGGGCAGTGACTATGGATTTCTGTTTAAAGTCTACAAGTATAATGAGTTTCCATAAAAGTCAGATCTTGCTCACAGATGTCCATCTGTCAGCACACACATTCTCCCACAAAAGCAGAGCAAAACCATTTTATGGAGGTTGTCTTTCATCTTCCTGCTTTAAATATGCAGAGGATGTTTTTTGCTATTTCATCAGAGAAAGCAAGGTTTGCCTAATATACCAAAACAAGAAAGGAATAAGAACATCAGCAATAAAGTAAGACAGACACACGATATTCTATGTCATGATTTACGGGTGCTTTGAAAGGAACATGTCCTTTTTCTCTGCTGTCTTAAAAGCAGAATGAAAGTGATGGAGGGGAGAAATTCTTCTGTAGATGACACAAAGTGCCAGGACACCTCCCATATGAAGACAGGCTGAGAAAATTGGGGCTGTTCAGCCTGAAGAAGAGAAGCTGCATGGAAATCTCAGAGCAGCCTTCCAATATCTGAAGGGGCCTACAAGGATGCCAGAGAGAGACTCTTCACTGGGAACTGCAGTGATAGGACAATGAGTGACGAGCTCAGACTGAAACAGGGGAAGTTCAGGTTAGGTATAAGTAAGTTCTTTACTGTGAGTTTAGTAAGGCACTGACCTAGGTTGCCCAAAGAAGTGGTAAATGCTCCCTTCCAACTCAAACCATTCTGTGATTATATGACATTTGTCTAGCTGAAAGCAAATGGAGATTTGAACAACTTGATTTTTCATGCTCAAAGATCTCTCCTCTCAGAAGCAGCTGGCATAGCATGGCTGGGTATCCTTTTAACTTCTAGGTTTATCTGCCTATAACACACACCATGACCTCCAGCTTAACACATTCTAACTTCTTAGTAGGGAACACAAATATCCTGTGGAGATAGCAATTCATAGCATGTTGATGTGCAGCTGGTGCTGCAGAATAACATCTCTTTGAAGCACAGCCTGGGCTTACTCAGGTAACTCTATTCCTTGGTGAAAATTAGTACTTAAAGACTTCCTCAAGGCCTTGTTGAGATACAGTCCCCCTACAGAAGCTAATAGCTACCCAATGGCTAAGTGCCCTGTACTGGTGCCACTGGATGGATAAACATACCAGTTCTGTACTTTCTGGTCTCATTGGCTTTCAGAAATACCCCTTCAGCTCTGTTTATGCATGGGGGAAGTTTTCTGTGACTCATAATGTTCTTTCATTTCCTTTTTTTAAAAAACTAGATGATCTTAAGGTCCTTTCCAGCCCAAACTATTCTGTGGTTCTATGATTCTATGGTTTGGGAACACTTCTGCACTTTGTTTTATCACAAATGAGAGGACATTAGCAAAGTAGAACCTGGACAGGATATTTCAGTGGTGGTTTTGTGCTCCTCAAAATGCTTTTTACCTCCTCTCCTCTAAAGAAGTCAGTTGTGGACTGGCTGCTCTGCTAACTTGACTGCCCATCCCTCTGTGGTGTGAATACCCTTTCCTCATTATCTCAGCGCTGTCTTCCAAGCAAAGATAAACAAAAGTAATGATGTGTGCAGTCAGTTGGCTGCATGCTTAATTGCTATAAGGGAGGAGACAAGTCCAGATGTGTATGTATTGCTTTCTCTTCTCCACAATTGATTTTGTTGTGGAAAGAAGCGAACCAAAACCTCAAGGAGCACAAATGCAATACAACCTCGTCCACCAACTTACTGCATGTTGCTCAGCTCTGCGGAGTCTGCCTAAGTCTCTTCGACTCCATCTTGTGCCATCTTGTGGCTGACTTCTCCTGGATAGTGTTTCTTCCAAGGCCAAAGCGCTGAACTAGTAAACTAGTTCTGTTTTCCAGGGGATGTGAACTTTCCAGTGTTTGCAGACATTTCAACCTTCCTCAAGGCTCAGAAGATGCAATGTAGCACATGGAAAACTTCTTTTTTCTTTCTTTTTTTTTTTTTTTTTCAGTGGATCCTGTTCTGCCAGTGCAGAGTCACTTGTCAAGGACAATAGCTGTTGGCAGAGCATTAATATGACAGAATTGGGTGTGCTGCCAAGGAAAGCAAACTCTTTTGTGCTTTATGCAATGTTTTGCTGGCCTGTCAGTTTGAGATCACCAGGGATGAACTGCAAACTGCCTTTCACTATAGGTAGAAAAAGAAAAGACTCCTCAGCAAAATGGATAAGGGACTTTGGATAACAGCAACAAAGGCAGGTTGGGTATATGATGTGCTTGTGTGTGTGTTTTAGAACAACTACCCTGTGTTGGAGGAGCTCTGCACGTTAGGAGAAAAAGGTTTACCCTCTACAAAAAAGGAGGTTGAAGTGAGGTTCTCTTTACATCAGCTTCTGAGAAAACTTGGAAATGATGCTGATTGCCTGAAACAAAGGGCCTTTCAACTTCAGAGATGCTGACTACAGGGCCATCTTTGTGCTTGGAAATCCTGCCTGTTTGTTCCAGGGATCATGGGATTATCTAAATTGGCTTTAAGAAGCTGATTTGCTTTTGCACAAGAGATCTGGCATTTAACAAACTAAATGGACAGTTGCAACTGCAGTCCATGAGGTTTCAATTCTTGAGTTGTCTGATTTAGGAAGAACAGTGCTTATTGATTCTCATCCTGTCATTCATCCGGGAAGTACCCAAAAATGCTTGGAGAAAGGCTAAACTTCTGCAAGGATTTTAATTCACAGAAGGAAGGAGCTGTGTGGCTGTAACCATGCCAAGGCATTTGTGATACCTGTGACTTATCTGACATGTAAACCTATTATACAGGGATTGCTCTTATCTCTAGACACTTGCCACTTCAAACTTTTCCTTATTGCTCTCAGTTTCAGTCTCCTAACCCTTAAAAAATCCTCTGCTTTCTTTCTTCTTACATGTGCACTAAAGTAAGGGAAGGCAAATGAACGGTACTTCATTTCTGAATGGGAATGTCCACAGTGGCTGTTTGTGATCCAGTTACTGCATTTTATCTTGGCACCTTTACATCAGAAGACTCTGAGTGTCCCAGGAAACCCAATCTGCTAGTGAAGTGTCAGCTGAGGCTTTTGAGGATGTTGCTGTAACAGCATCCCCTATATAGTATCCTGACAGCCAGACTGGAAATTATGCCAAAAGCATCACTGGACAACCTGCTTCCAAATACAGGAAGAGCATATTTCGCCAAATGATTACAACCATGCCCCATCTACTTCTAGAAACCACCTGAAATGACACATGCAGGCTGTGCATGTGAAATTAAAATGAGTGCTCTTTGGGCTTGTGTCAGGAGGCTGGTTCCTTGCTCTTGCTGCTCATACATGAGCTGCTGTAAGCCGCAGCCCTCTCTTCAGGGAAAGCCGCACCAGTTTGTACACTGCAGAATATGAGCTTTGGGTCCCTGAATCAGAAGAAAGCTGGTGTTTTTTCACCTCCCTGTAGCTCCCTCCCTTCCCCTTCCTTCCCTTCTACTACTTCCTTCCCCTTGTTTCTCCTCCTCTTTCCTCCCCTTCTCTTACTTTCCCTTCTCCCCTGTCTGGACTGGTTCTTGCTTTTTGTGCCTCTACTGCAGATGTGCTCAGTGTGTGGAGAGAATTGCAACTCCCCCCCATCACCCAAAAAAATAGCCCTCTCAAACACTGAATTCTCTGCATGTCAGAAGACCAAGGTGGTTTCAAATGATGAAAACAACACTTCTCTGTAGCTTCCACTAGATTTTATCATTTCATTGCCAAGCCATTTTTTCCAGGTATTTGATTTGATAAGAGAAATGTATTGTTATAAACAGGACTCACTGGGACCAGCTGATGGCATCTCTCGGGTCCAGGTGTACAGAAAGACTCTGAGGTCAGAAAGCATGAAACATCCTTCACCCTTGTTCTTAACTGGATGACTTTGCTTTTAGAATAGTAATTTATTATTTTAGAATAATAATTTATTTAAGAATGATATAATTTATCCTAGAATAAATAGAATAATTTATTTATTTATAATAAATTTAAATAATTTATTATTTTAGAATAATAAAGTTTACACACCACTGGATGACACAGAACACGCTAACCTATGTGACCAGCAGACTGCCACCAGCTCTGAGGTTGTGCAGATCACTTTGTTTAGCCATGCTCTGTCCAGAAAGCATATCAAGACCTTAGAATGGAAGATTAGGTTACACTTACAAAGTGACTCTGTTGCTCCGATTGACTCTGTGTCTCAAGAGTGGTAGCTACCTATGGGATGGAACCCCAACTCTGGGGAGGAATCACTTTACTTTTTGGCTTCAGTTACCTGTGCTTTTACCCAAGCACCCTGCCAGAGACTTTGTTACCTGCATAAAATAGTACATGGATGTCTGACAAGCTGGTATGAAGGGATGGAAGAAAGAGATTTTGTGTTAAGAGCCAAGAGCTTCAAAGAAAGAGAGAAGCTGGAATTACCACTTATAGGTGCACCGCACTAGGAGGGCTCAGAGATGTGATCCAATTCAGTTCTGCTTTACATTATTAAAACAATGCTTTTCACCAGAGAGGGAACTTGTGAGGAACACGTTATGGAAGTGGCACTATTTGTTTTCAGTGTCCAAATGGGATGTGTTCTGGTTTCTGTTCCTAGTCACCTGGCATGCCGAACAAGCAGCAGCTATCCCTTTAACTCCCTGTGTGATTGTGTAAGTGCCTTTTTAAAGGCCTGGCTTCCTCCAGAGCAAGGATCAGCCAGGAGCTTGGATCTGACCCATGAACAATAGAAAGGGACAAAGGAAAGTGAGTAGCTTTCTTCCTCTTTATTTTGTTTGTGGGGAGTCTGCTCCTGGGAGATAAAGTCTATTTGTGACTTAGTTCTCTTCTTCTGTAAGGTATTTATGTAACTTCTTGTTGGATATAGATGTAAGCTTGTGCAATGCCTTCAGCCTATGCATCATACCACCGATGCTTACTGCAGCTGATTCTGAACTTTGCTGGCATGTATTTATTTTGGTTATATTTGTAACTGAAAATTGCTCCATTGAAGCCTTAAATTGTGTAAGCAAGAGCACATCAGTGCCATAATCCTAAATTCATTTTAGGGGCAAATCCAATAAGGGCTATTGGCTTCATTACTGCTGGTAGCTGGTGCCTGCTAACCCTTCAAGCAGAGCCTGCAAGAGGCGTCAATTTATTCCTGAACGGGAGAGATTTTTAACCTGCACTAAGTGCTTGGGAAATGCTGGACTTGGTACTGAATCAGCTACAAGATGTTTGTGCATAGTGTCCCATTTTCCTGAAGGAATGAGGAAGGGGGCCTTCAGCAGAAAATAATGAACCCTAGAGAACATGTGTACTAACAGAGATGTTGGCTCAGGCTTTACTATGGCCCTGAATTACAGTCATTCTACTTGGTGAAGCACTGCACCAAGAGGTTAGTGAGGTGACACCTAAGACCTGGGATGACTAATGCCTTAGAGCAGGGTGGCTGTTAAAGCTAAGTGATTACGGCACCCTGCTTCCTCTAAACTCCAGGCAGGGCTTGTGCTGTAACTTATCTCTGGCAGAGGGACAGCTACACTCTGTCTAACAGAAGGTAGAGATTGCCCTGAAGAACTTATGCAAACGGCTTGTACTTCAAAGTAACAACGCTGCAGGGACAAAGCTAAAGGAGCTCCGAGAGACAATCATGGAGTTAGTCACACCTTTGATGTGCCCTTATCTTATCTGGATATGCAGATATAAGGCCCCTGAAGAGGCTGGCTAAGTCGAAAGTCTTTGATTGGGTAAGGACTGAGTCAATGGGCCTTGGTTCCTTGAAGTGAGCAAGTCCCAGAGGACTTTCATCCTAAAGCATTAAAAAAATAAAATGACATTGCAAACTAAGAACTTCAAGTCTCCCCCATAAAGCAGCAGTTGGAAGTAGATGGGGCAAAGGCCTGGGCTGGGATGGACACAGCATGTTACACCCTTGGGGGTATTTCAAGTCCTCCCAGCTTCTGAGGTTTGAGGTTGCTGTCTCCAAACTCAGGTGGCAGCTCTTTGTAAACAAGATTCTGATCCACCATCTTCAGTTATTACAGGAGAGCCAGCTCTGTGGCTGCCTGCCAGCCAAGAGCCTGGATTACAGTATGCTGCAATAGAGCAAACCAGTCTTTAATTTTCTGTGCAGGGAGGCTTGTCTTTGGGCTTCATGAGGCACTTGCCCTTAAATCTGCTTTTTTCAACCCTCCAGAGAAGAAGTGGTGAATGGGGGAATAACCATGGGAAGGCTTGACTTTTTAAAATTTTTTTCCTGTCACCTGTTTAGCAGCTGAACAGGGGAGGTTCTGTCAACCTCTGCAGCTTGTGACACTGCCACCTCCAATCTGTTGCAGGCTATATCTGTGCCACTCCTGGGGATGGGGATGGGAGACATGATGAGCCTTGGGCAGCATCACTTGTAGGCAGGTGTAACAGTGGTCTTCTTTAAGTATTCTGAGATTGTGGTGGTTTCTTTCTATGATGTTAGGGAGAAAATATTTCCGAAAACAGGTCTCCTGCTCTTTGGCTTGTTAAATCCTCTGAGTGCTTCTGACACACAAGTGCTGGCAGGCATGTTGCACATGGATGACTAATGTCTGCTTGGATGCATGAAGCACGTGCAGAGAAGGTCTGTTGCAAGGCTGAGCCTTTGTCTCTGTACAGCAGCTTGCAGAAGTCAAACAGCTTGCCCAGCATTAATGCTCCATCCAAAGAGTCTGGAAATACCTCATCTAGCTGAAGACATTTCCCAGGAAGAGTGAGGACATGCATCTATCTGAAGTTACTTTCTGAGCAAGTGTCTCTGAGCACAGGGATGGGCATTGTATGTTTTATTGCCACAGAAACATAGCCATCTGTCAGAAGTATAATTTTGACAAATATAATTCAGGGTTTGGCAGCCTGATATGGGATATCACTTGCCCTCAAACCTCCTACCTGAATGAAAAAGAATGACTGAGTATAGCACTTGTGAGAAGAGAACGTCCTGGTTATCTATATTCTTTCAGATCAGATCAGCTTTTGAAGTGCCCTCCAAAGATAGCCCAAGTGACTCTCGAAACAATTGTGTGATCAACTCTTTAGTGTACAGGGCTTCCTCTAGCTGCCTTGACCTTTGACAGCTGAGCTAGACCAGCAGCTATGAGTTCTCCTGGCATTGTGCTCTTGGCTAACCCTTAAGCCCAAGAGTCAAGAGCAGAGGGAAAGACTTGATACCTGCTGCAGTGCAAGGTACATAATCACTGCCTCAGAGCCTCTAATTTTAAGGCTTCTAATTTCTGTCAGCGCAGGCTATCAAAGAGCTTCTATAGTTCATTTTTCTCCTGATAAGTTCTAAGAGAAAAAGTTTTTCCCTTCTAGTTTCCTGAAGCAGTGAGCCCAGGACGTAGTGGCATGGCATGGCACTTGAGTGGTTAATTGCCTTGTTTTCCAATCTGCATGGGAAAAGGAGTGTTCCTCTAACGTTATTGCTCAGTGCAATAGGCTGCTGTCTTTCCTGACTCTCTGCATCCGGCAGTAACTTCCTCCTTGCAGATAAACTAAAGTTTATCTACAGAATTCTTAGTAACTGGAAGCACAAGCAAGAGGGGCAGTCATGAGATCTGCTTGTATGAGCTAGCCTCAAGGAACTGACACTGAGCATGCCTTCCCTCATCAGTGCCCACAAGCACAATTTCCTCTTCTAAAGGGGAGATTGATGTCTGAGTCATCCAGCTCTGAGTTTTTGCACACAAGCTTGTCATGCAAAAAAATTTTAGAAAGCATGTTAATTGCAAAGCAGTGGAAGCATTAACACTGCTGTCTCAGGTTTGGTTTGTATACTGATGGTGGGGTTAATAATGGAAGAACTCTGGGGTCATGTTCTGCTTGTTACATTTGTATTTTGTGACCTGTTTTATAGTCCTTAAGTTGCACTGCTTTAAACACTTACTGTTTGGCCAGGAGTCCAAGGTCAGGGTTCTGTAGGACTGTACCAGTTCAGCTCTAAACTATGGTCTGAAGGACTTCCCTGTATGTTTGTGGCTATTTGGAGGTAAAGAGCACTAGCTTTTAATTACAGAAAGGGGAAAAATGGAAAGGAAACCAGATTCAAAATGCTACAAAACGTAAGTAAGTTTATTTGGAAAATGAGTTTTGGAGTTGATTTTCTGGTAGTGGCATGGGCTGCCTAAATCCTTAGAACTGGATCTGCCTTTGGTGGCCCAGAGAGGTGGAACCAATTGCCAATCTTGTGCTCTTAGGTCTTCACCCCTCCACCCCCACCCTTCCCCAGCCCTTCCCCACCGAAAGAAATTATTGTCTCTAGGGATGTTCTGTATCCTCAGTTTTTCTTCCAGTAATTTTGTTTTCACTGCAATTACAGGGCCCAAGCCCCGTGGTGGGCAATGGGAAGAGATGTGTTGCTTAGTGCACTTTGGATCACAGTTGTGGTTTACCTGGATTAACTCTGTCCTTGCTGCAGTCCTATTCTTCACAAATGCTAGTAGGAACTGATGGTTGAATTCACAGTACTCAAAGGAGAACACATTGTGGTTCATAGGTGCCCAAGATGGGGAAGAGGTTCTGAAACTGCCTTCCTGACAGAACAGTGAAGCTAACAAACAAGCATGTTTGAATGGACCTTACCTGATACGGTGTCTTTAGGAACAGGACTGTAGGTGCCAGTGAGCCAGGAATTTCAGTTTGGTTCTGTATTCCCAGGACCATTGTGTTCTTTTTGCAGATCTGTAACAGAACCTATCTCTCTTAACACCAGTCTGATTCTGCCACTTCTTCTATGTGAACACTATCATCTCCTTGAGACTTGTGTTTCTTCTGCTGTGGTAGAGCCTTAACAGCTTTCTAAAGCAGTAAGTTGTCTTACAAAAGGTAATGAATTTACTTGATGGAAAGATGGTATAGATCAAACAGTGGCATTTTGGTATTACTTTCCTATGTCTGTCTAACAGAAAAGGAGTGACTCTGTTCTGATGGTAGAGTACCTTCAGACTCATTTTCTAAGCCTGGTGTTACAGTTGTACATGACATTTGGTGTTGTACAGTGGATGCTCAGTACCTGCTACAACAGGTGCTATGCAAGGCAAATGAGTTATTAGGCAGGAAATAGATGAGAGGTTCCTATGACTGTGCTCTCACACTATCAAATGACCATTCCTCTCTAGTGTCTGACAAGCTGAGAGCACTTGAGTGGGGACTGTGAAAGGACCTCTCTCTTCTCTTGCTCCTAACAGTAACAACAAAGGTGCGGGACCTTAACGTCTTTGAGACAACTGTCAAGTGTGAGTTCACTTTTCAAGCCATGCTTCCTAAGGATTTTACCTCTGCTGGCACTAGACGTGAGGACTTTGGTTAAGTCAGTGTCAATTCAAAGTGAGAAGAAAGCCAAGGGGCAGCTCGTACTTGTTCTTTTTGTGCCTGGGTAAGCTGGATTTGTAAATTACTGCAGAGGGAGGGTGAGGAGGTAAGAAATAAAACCGACTCTAACCAGCTGGAACTAGATCTTTCCTAGCTGGACAGCTACAATTTATCAAGCAGAAACAATGCCTAACTGTTTGCCTTGTGAGTAAACATGACTGGAACAAAGCCTGGGCTGTATGTGCGTGTGCTTGTGAACCTCCTTGCACTTACTTTACTGGCTGTCCACGTGCTGGTCAGTGTGTGGCTTGTATCTTTAATCAAAGCCAAAAGGAGAGGGATGGGCAAGTAGTAACAGACAAACATAACCCTTCCTGTGCAGGGAGACCTGCAGTTTGTCTGTGCTGGGGCTATGGAATGCCTCTGGTGTGCCCAAAAGATTCCTGTATGTCATTCAAAAGGTTAGTAAAAGCAGAGTTAGCAAGTAAGTTCAGATGAAGTAGAACAATTATCTCATGGAGCAATGCAAACAAAGCAGCTATTCCAGTGTGGCTTGTAAGTGTGGCTAATTTGGTTCCTAACATGGTCATTAGTACTGCATAGTGAGAGAGGGCGCAATTAGCAGCTTGGTGCTGCCAGTGCACCTTTATTCCGTGGGCACTGTAGCACTGTTCAGCTAACTACTATACTACCTTCCAGACTGCAGAGTTACTTTGTTGCCTGAGTAGTCTGAAATTCCCCTTTGATTTTGTGCAAAGGAACATCTCAACCATTTATCTTCAGCTTGTAAGGCACAGAGCTGGGGTTACTGATAGAGTATCTCCTCCTCTGCTTCATTGCTCTTGGCTCCCAACAGTTACTCTGTTCTGATTGTGAAAGTGGGAAATTGAGGTTGATGTCTTATTTTCCAATGTCATTTTCAACTGTGGAGCCTGAAAACAGTAACAATATGTAAGTTGTTTGTTACTGCTCCTAGCGATGCAAGGGAAGAATGAAGGGAATGCGTCCCATGGTGCCAGAGTGAGCTGGAAACAGAACACTGAAATTCTGGTGAAATTAAATAAATTAGTCTAATTATCCTGTCTACTTAATTAAAATTATTTAGTTTATTGTTTTGTCCTGGTTGCGTGCCATGAGAAGGGAAAGAGCTGATATGTGTCTAGGAGCCTCTGGAAAACTGTGACATTAGGGAGGGAAAAGAGATGGTCAGGGAGTGAAGTGTAGGACAGGGAACAGGAATCACAGATTCGTAGAATAATAGAATAGTTAGGGCTGGAAAGGATCTTAAGATCATCTAGTTCCAACCCCCCTGCCATGGGCAGGGACACCTCCCACTAAACCATGCCACCCAAGGCTCTGTTCAATGCAGTCTTGAACACCGCCAGCGATGCAGCATTCACAACTTCCCTGGGCAACCCATTCATGCTGGAGTGAGAAAAAGAAGCATTGGGAATGACAGAGATGGGACACTCAGTTTATTTTAGTTGCAGGCAGTGAAGGATTTCTAATCCAGAGAAAAAAATGACTTGAGGCTTCCTTCTGGATGCAGCACTGAGAATGACATGTAAAGGAATTGCCCTTCCTAGGGGTGCAGGAACAGGCTGTGTGATTAAGTCCCTGCAAATGGAGCATTCAAATTCTTGCTCATTTCCTGTTGGCTTTCCAGCACCCCCAAGAAATCTGAAGCACTGCATTCTCTAGTTATGCTTTAGCTATTCTATTCTCCTAGAGCCTTTTGGTGCTGAGGTCTCTGCCACAACAGCAGTCTCCTCCTCAGTTGCCACCTTTCAGTTTGTTCTGATCATGGAAGATGATGCCAAATGGCAGCATAAACTGATCCTTGACTAACAGTACTTGGCAAACCAACCCTGGAACTGATTAGGCTTTAATTTCACTTATCTGCTTAACAGCCCAGCTCTCTGAAGTAAGAGATTGGCACCAGCAGGCTCAGGAAGGTGACACTATATTGGCTTATACTGAGTCTATATCCAAAAGGTTTCTTTTAGGGGTATAAGGAAAGCACTTGAAGAAGTCTGAAGAAAGAATGACTTATTTTCTGATGTGCATGGGACTAAGCTTGCCCAAATCCAAATGCAAGTGAAGTTTCTGAAGCCCTATATAATGAAACAAAAGTGCAAGAGCATTTAAATAGCCACGAGTATGCTTCAATGAGCTATAAAGAGATCCCAGCACAAATAAGGCTGACATATCTTGTGTGCACTAACCTCAAGCCCAAGCTTTGTATCTCAGACTTCAGGTGATGCAGCCACAGTGCTCACACAGCAAGTGATTAGTCTGTGATCCATCTCATTCAGGTCCTTCATACTGTATTTCACCAATTCCCCCATAGGTCAGCCCCATCCTTTTAAGGCACTCACATCCCTTTTCCAGCCTGCGTGTTGCAGGTCTGGAGTTGTGCAGCTTGGGGATTTTGTTTGGTTGATCACTGTACAAAAAGTAAAAAGCTTTTGAAAACCTCCAAATCAAAAGAGGCCATTGTGTCAGAACTGAGACTGGGCATTGCCAGGCTCCTGTCATTGAGGGGATCAAGAGCAGGACAGAGGAGGAGGGGGACATGGAGAGAGAGCACAATGGGAGTTAGTGGTGAGTCCTCATGAGGAGCAAGACTGTCTCCTGGCAACGTGTGGCAATTGGTGGATGGAGCGAAAGGAGCCTGAATGAGACGCCAGGGTCCATTTCAAGAGGGCTGGAGAAATTTGCTGTTCTCTCATTGCAGACCTGCCTAGTTTATTAACAACACTTCCTTGTGATGCAATCCTCGCTGCTACAGCAGTGTGGACAACAAGTGTATGTAGGGCACAGATCTGCCTGCAGAGGAGCTGGGCAGTTCTTTTGCTTGGCCCTCTTCTGGACCCATTTCTTGGCTGTGACATTTGGTTGCCATGCCAACTTTTCAGCATTAAATCATAATCTAAGCACAGCAGGAAGCCCAAAGCCTTCTAAGATCTAGCTCCTGTTCTCTCCCCGCTGACCATATAACCAGTTGTGTGAGCCGGATCGGGTGGACACTTTGATGTCAGCAACAACGCAGCTGAAATGACAGTTCCCTTTGGAAACAGGTACAAAAGTTAGTGGGAGTTATGCCTGTGAGATCGGCTTCCCAGCTTTGCCACCTGTCTGATATGAAGCCCTCTCTGTCAGGTAGCACTCTTGCTCAAATCCTGCTCAGGTCCTGGTGAGCTAGGAAAGGCTTCCATTTCCCAGGTTCACTGCTCTCATTAATGCCTGCTTAGTGTTAAGCTACTGCATAAATCCCCCCAAAATAAGACTGTTTCTGAGCTACTAAAGACATGGTTCATATTGTCAAGATTAAGGTCTTGAATCAATAAGTACTCCATTGGAAATTATGTCTATTAGATCATTAAAATGTTATTTATGTTGAACGTGCAGTTCATGTTTATTTTCCTTCCTTAATGGGTAGATGAAGAGGCACAGAGTTAGTAATGCTGAAATGCTCAAAATGAAGAATCTGCTCTGGAAATGACAGAACCAAAAGGGTGATGCTTACCTTCAGAGCTGAGAAATCAGATGAGTACTAGAGGAGAAAACTACCTGAATTTTTATTAATATTGTTTGATAGATGTCTTAAATGACTGCATTCTGAAAGGTCGATACTAGCAGTACATGAATGCGAGCCTTTGGAAGAGGATGCTTGGAGTTTCGTCACAGCTTTTGGCATAGATGAGTCAGGTCTTGGCAAAGCCTGACTCTTCAGGACAAGGTTTCCTACTTTGTTAATTACTCTTCAGCTGTTCTGCAACATAATATGGTGCTGAAAAAAACAATGAGAAATCAGACAAAATACCTGTAACACAGCATGGAGTAACCATGGTCTAGACTGGTGTGCATACACACTGGAGATCATAGTTTATCTGCACTCCTCTTCACTTTTATGTTGCCCAGGAGACGGTTTGAGCAGCCCCTAAAACTAGAATGCAGCCTGGATTACTGATTCCTGGTTTCATAGAATCATAGAATGGTTAGGGTTGGAAAGGACATTAAGATCATTCAGTTCCAATCCCTTGCCATGGGCAGGGACACCTCACAGGACACAGTCTGTTCCAGTGCCTCACCACCCTCTCAAGTGCCTCAACACCCTTTGCTTCAGGGGACCATTTAGAGGGAATGTGCTAAGGAAATACATATTAAGCAGTTGTGACTCTGGAGAGCTCCCAGTCCAAAGCAGCACAATGGAAATGTTCAATCACTCAGTTTCAGTGTGTGAATCTCCTCACTTGCAGAACAGTGTCCCATCTCCTAGTCATCACTACTTCTTTGAGTCAGGGTTTCCATGTGCTTTAAACAGGAAGGCTGCAATAAAGAGGTAGAGACTGTGGAGAGAGAGGTGTGGGTGTTTTCTTAGTGAGTAAAAAGAAATGCCACCAACCAAAAATTCATCAGAGTTAAAAAGGAAGTGAGAAGGAGATTGCCTTTATGCAGCAGCTCTGTTCTGTTTTGCGGAGATGTTGGCATGATTACAGAAGTGTAAGGAGGATCAAAGAGGCAGTCTAGCAGATGACAGCAGCTCTTGCCAAATCCTATGTCTTTATAGCCTTTGTTTCAGGGAACTCTGACAGCAGTGCTAAAGCTCTTATCAGGTGGTAAGTTAAAGGAAAACTTGTCTTGCAGGCTTCACACTGTAAAAGAAGTGCTCTCTTTGTCTGTGCAATGTGGTGTCTACCTTAAAGGTTATACACTTTTATACACCTGATTACAGGAACAACCTAGATAAATTTTCCTGCAGGATTATGACTCCTAGACATGGGACCTTCTAGAGAAACAGGGTGACAGACAAGAAGCTACAGGAGGCAGAACTCTCCTGTGGGAGAGTGCTATTTGAATGGTTTGTCATTGGTAATCCATCACTAAAGTTAGCTTCAAGATAAATTCCCAAATCTTGTGGGGGCAGAACCAGACAGAACTGGCACATGCTTTAGCTAGAAGAAGTTACCATCCTTGGCATGTAAATCAAAGTGTGAACAGAAATGCATGTTGTAAAGGCATCATGGCTAACCTAGATGTCAGCTACTTTCTTGGTGGATGGAGGAGATAACGGCAACTGGTTTGCCACCCATCCTGAAATGGGTGGGAAGGCTTTGATCAAGCAGGCCCTGGGAGCTAGCAGCAGGCCTATGCCTTGTGTCACTCTGAGGTGGTCCATTTCCCATAGGAAAGAGGGTTTTTTTTTGATGCAGCCTCATTTGTTACTAAACAATTGATCTACATGGAGATCAGATTATTTTTGTTTTGTTAGCCTGAGGAAGGAGTGTCTTTAGCTGGGTGCAAAGTGCTTGCTATATGGGTGCAAAGTGCTTGCTATACATTAAACTCCAGAAGGCTCTTTTGGAAAGCAGCTGGTGGAGATATGCACCTATTTTGTTTCCATGTGCTTCCCACTGTCTTTGTAGCAGCTGTCCCTAAGGCTGTTAGCCAGCACCACAGCCCAACCGCAGAATGCTGGAGAGGGGCAACTACTAGAGCAGGAGTAGAAACACTGAAAATCACCTCTGGATTCTCAAATGATAATCACTTAACAAAGAGGAAGCTGTCCTTGGGCAAGGTGGGGTGGTGATGAGGTAGTTAAATCCTCCAGGAAGAAGTGAGGTATCACTGGGAAAAGGGACTGCCTGATAATGTGGAATTACCTAAAACTAACAGGCTTGCTCTTGAGCTAGGGGAAAGGATGAGGAAGGGAAAGGTTGGGTAAACGAGGACTGTGGGGCTAGTCAAGGACTGTATTCTAAAAACACACTTGCACCCTTATTTTCACTTGCAGAAAAAAGGAGGAATTGAAGCTGCTCACCATTCTCAGTGCTTTCTCTGGACTACAAGCTAAGTCTCAAAAGGATCTCACAAGCTCATCTTGTTTCTTCACCAACCCCAGAGCAGGATTAACTAGACCTGTTTGTCTGATCTTTTACAAAAACCTCCCTTCAATGGAAACATCACTATCTCCCCAGGCAAGTCATTCAGTACTTATTATCCCTGCAGCTACAAAATTTGTCCATGCTATTTAACCTATATTTCATTTGGTATAATTTAGGTATAACTTTATCTGCCCTGATTATGGCTGCACAGACTGTTCCCTTCCATTTGCTGTTTTTGTAACTAATAGGCTATGTATTGACTCTTTTTGGGCTATGTACTCTTCTGGGCTAAGCCAGTCCTTACACTTGATATTTACTTACAGGCGTGTGGTCTCCAGACTTCTGATGGTTCTGACTGACATCATCTGGAGTTGATCCTGTCTGTCCACATCTTGTTTCAAAGCACAGTTGCTACTTGGACACAACGCTCCTGTGGAATAGAAGGGAAGGGTTACTTCATACTTCTGGCATCCTCTAGTCTTGTTCAACAGAGCCCTTAGTGCCTGCCCCTTGTCAGAACCACAGATACAGCTGACTCAGGTCCCATCTGCTATCTGCTGTAACCACTCATGCCTTTCCTGCAGACTGGTGGAGTGACTGATCCCTTCCCTTGCTCCAGGGCAGTGAGCACTTCACTCTCGTCTCTACCTAGTTGCACACTTCTGCTTCAAGTCACATTTAAACCTAATTATATTCTTCCTGGCTCAGTGTCAGGTTTTAAAGGCATGATCTCTTTTTCACTAAAAGTATCACCCAGATTTTCTGTGGAAATATTTAACAGCACTGGGCAGGAAACACCCCTCTGGAAAAAAAGCAAACCAAAACAAACAAACACCCCCGCACCCCCACTCCACCCCTAGAAAAAAACCAAAACAAAACCAAAAACATTTTTCTACCTGGACAGTAGACTATTAATAACTAGAGTTTTCACCCCTTGTCTGGAGCTTCCCAAGGCTTTATAGAATCAAAGAATCATAGAATGATTTGGGTTGGAAAGGACCTTAAGATCATTCAGTTCCAACTCCCTGCCATGGGCAGAGAAACCTCACGCTAGACCATGTTGGCCAAGGCTCTGCCCAACCTGGCCTTGAACACTGCCAGGGATAGAGCATTCACCACTTTTTTGGGCAACCTATTCCAGTGCTTCACCACCCTCACAGCAAAGAACTTCTTCCTTATCCTCTCGTAGGCATCACATATATATCCTTCAGCTTTATTTCAGGAACACCTTTTCTATGCTTTTTTCAAGGAATCAGTACTAGGATTTCCAGAAGATTTTGCCCTAGCTGTGTTTATCAAGCTTAGGGAATATAACACCAGAACTTTCCCTTTGCCTGCTTCATAGGACTAGGAACCCTTATTAAGCCTGGCAACAAATGTACAATAGGTTGGCTGTTGTAGCAATAAAGATGACTGTGAGAGGTGTGTGATGCAAGCAATTCTAAGTCTGGATGTGCATTAAAAAGCATCGCCACTGAGACCTGGCTCTGCTGAGGGGGATGATTTTGACCTCCCTCTGTAACAGACTGGGGAGGAAACATCTGCTCAGGAGCTCTGGAGCTCAGAGGTAGGTTGTATCCTCCCTTTTACCTTCTCTCCTCTATTTAGTGTGTGTTCTTGTCCAGCCAAATGAACTCTAAGATAAGCCATAAAGGAAAGAAAATAGCTGTGAGTTCCTGGCCTTTTGCACCCCACCCAGTCCTTGCTCTGCTTGCTTTTGTTAATTTCCAACTCCACTGAGTAAGGCTATAGTTGACCTTAAACCTGCCCAGAATTAGGGCTCTGGTTTGGAAATTGCTTTAGGATCTTCTAAAGTACAGAAAGTGAAATATAAATAAAAAGGTATTTCTGCATCCTGGGCTGCATCAAAAGCAGCATGACCAGCAGGTGGAAGGAGGTGATCCTTCCCC
>JAOEHX010058235.1:0-22634 GCA_025448015.1 Bolborhynchus lineola
GGTTATACTTGTTATTGACAATGAGATAGAGACTCTTTTTGGCTTTTCTTCAGAGGAGCACTGAAAATCAGCCACTGATATGTTTATTTGAGAGCTGAGGCTGGGGCAGAGAAAATAAACACTGTCAATATGTTTGGTGTTAAGGTGAATGGCATCAGGTCCTCCCAGTTTGACTTGTAAAGTTTCAGCAACTACATTGCTGTGTGCTGGTGTTTTAGCAGGCCGCAGGCTGGCCTCTAAAAGGAAGGGGAAAGTACATGATGTTTGTACAGCTGAAAACAAGATGAAAAACCACAGGCCCCCTCTCACACTCCATTAGACCCTAAAGTCCATGGAGTACTGCACTCAACACATAAACACTCAGTTTGTGGAAAACTTTCTCAATGTGTGAAAGAAGGGAACAAAGCCTGGAGTCAGAACAATGAACATCTATGTATGAAGTGAGCAGCCAGCGCAAAACGCAATGGCAATGCTCAGTTAAACAAACAGCTGATACAGGAACACATTAATCACATTAATAACTCCCAATAAGAACTCTTGGGAATGTGTCTTGATATTCTGAGTGGACTACAATATGCACAGTCTCTAGATGATGCAGTTATTCATTTCTTCTTGCTTTTTATGAATGACAAGAAGAGATAATGCTGGCAGAGATCTTGGCACAGGCAATAGGATGGCCTGGTTGTGCACAAACTTCACTGACAACTCTTTTACCGCAATATTTTGTAAGAGTATAGTTAAAGAAAATCAGTACATGCAAACTTAATATACAGTTGGAGTATATATGGTGTTGATATACTCTATTTGAGTTATGCTCTAAATTGTCTTCATACTACTATCTTATAGAATAGCAAGGTAGCACTGTCCTGTGACATAGTACTTCACAATAGGAAACACAGGCTATAGGGAAAATGACAAGCAGGAGTGTTTCAGTCCACTGTAAAACCTCTCCTATTTTGTAAAGTGCAATAAGAATCTTTCTGTTTTGCTCTTTGAATTCTCTGGGGATATCTAGCTACAAATTTCCAGAACCTCTCACAGGTTACGAGTCAGGTGTGCAATCAACATAATGGTATTAAGACTTACACTGCACAAAGACTTGACCTTAGAGCTAGCAGGAAGGTGGCAGACACAGTGTTTACAGCATTTGCAGATGGATGAGCAGTCTCAGCA
This sequence comes from Bolborhynchus lineola, assembly GCA_025448015.1. Classification (NCBI taxonomy): domain Eukaryota; kingdom Metazoa; phylum Chordata; class Aves; order Psittaciformes; family Psittacidae; genus Bolborhynchus; species Bolborhynchus lineola. The sequence continues at coordinate 1,174 of JAOEHX010058235.1, forward strand.
AAACAGCTTTTTCCTCCAGATCTAAGAAAAGATTAAAAACATTATTTCTATTCAGACATCAGGATTGCTTCAATGCAGTACTTGCCAGTATTCCAGAGCACTGTATGTCTGCAAACAAGTAAGATCTTATTCTCTCAGCTAGCAGATTTATTTATCTAAATAAAGGATCAGCTGTTTAACTTGCATGGTTGGATTGTGTCAGCAGAGAGTTTCTTAAGGTAGAGCCTTTTATTCAATCACAGCACTTTGCCACTACTCGCTCTCCCTTTAATCTAGGTATAAGAGTTAGAGCTGCAGCAAAGGTAAGTTGAAAGGGGCATGACAAAAGGAAGAAAATATGCCTAAGCCCTAGCAGCTGCTGTGAAGAAAGAGAGGCTGAAGGTTAACAGGAGTAGACAGGGCAGGAAGCAGCCACAGTTGGGAAGAATCTGAGAAAGAGATCCAAAGAAGAGACCACTTTGGGTTTCAGAATTCCTCTCACTTACCCCACGGGGCTCCATTAATAACAGTATAGGTTCTAATTAGTTTGTGGCCTATTAAGAGCTATACAGAGAGAAAATGGGACTTTTAAACCTGCCTGTTTGTAGGTAGCTGGAAAGGATATTGAATTGTAGGTGATAAGCTGAATTTCACTTGAGATTTTTCAAAGAAGACCAATGATCACTTTTCAAAGCTGTACAGTACCCTTTTTTAACAGGATAATTTCATGAATGGTTTAAAGTTTGGTCTTGGAGGATACAATGTGATTTGGTCTTACAATTATTAGCCTCAAATGCCATACCTTTAAATGTATTTTTTACTTCCACAGGTATTGAAATACATCTCTTGCAGTGACTTTACTACACTTTTCAGGGTGTTACCAGAAACTCTAGAAATCAAGCTAATTCTTACTGATGTGTGTGTGTGGAGGAGCATTTAAATAGCCTGACCGTAGAAAATCCAATATCCTTCTCTGATATCTGGCCATGATATTCATGCAGCTCTTCTAATTTCCATCAAGAAAGGCTGAATTAGTTTTGGTTTAGGCTTGATTCTGGATGTGAGCTTCTCTACACACCTTTCTTCATGCTCACCAATCATGAAAGCCAACATGCAAAAATGCACATTTTTGAAGCCATACACTTTTCCCAGGCTAGCAGCTCAGCTCAGTCTTTCACTAATATCAAATAGACAAATGCAAAATCTTTATGGTTGTGTCCTAATGTATTTAGGATTGATGCTATTGTAGCCTGGTTAGAATTATTTTTTTATATGTAACCCTTTCCTGGGGTATTCCAGAAAGCCATCCCCAAGGAAAATCCTCAGCACAATTCAGCTGACAGCTAACCTTGAAAATCTATCCCAGCCAGCAGTACAGACAAGATGGCATGAAGATTAGCTTCCTCCATCACGTATTTTTCTCATATTTTTTAATGACATGCCAGCAGGCTACATACCCTAAACAGCCTCCTACTATACTAGGCCTATGTACATACCTCCAGTTTAATGTTAGTGGGCTGCAGCCTGACTCTCATGTTATTTCTCATGCACAAAAATGGGACCCATCCTGCCAAAAAAACCAGGTAAGTATGTTTGCAGATACATGGACCCAGAGGAACCCCAGGGCCAAGTAATGTGCAGCAAGAACATGGCCAATTAGCACTGCAGGGGTTCTGCACTAAACAATGTGAGCATGGTCCACTTGTTCCACCCATCACAATTTATCAGTGCCCTGCATGTTGAAATGGAGATGTGGCTTTATGGCGCAGGAGCACTACAAGGGACCCTTGGACCAGGAGTGGTGCTTACAGTGGACAAGGTCCAGCATCCTCTTCCCCCTCCCACTCTGAGCCTGCTATGATGTGGGGTTCTGCTTGTCTTACAGGGCTGCTAGTTTTGTGACTTTATTGCACATCTAATGATACAGTTTGTTTTGTTAATATTGCAGCAACTGCAATTATTACAAAGTTTCTAGCTGTCAGGTTTTCAGAGAAGTTTTGAAGCATGAGTTTCTAATGTTTAAAGATGAAAAGAACTAATATTTTGATATTTAAGCCTTATGATTCAAAAAACAATTTCTCTATTTGGAGATGCTTCCAGAAACAAAGCATTATCAATGTAATAAATAACAAGACTATTACAGAGATTTTAAATAACTTTTTATCTTTCCTCTTTCATTTAGCATTTCTAATTTATTATTTAAAAGACAAACTAGCAGTAGACTTCTGAAAGGTCAACTTAGTTTCCTAAGGTACTAAAAGTCTTTAAATAGAAAGAAATGTAAAACAAATATTATCTGAGATAATATATACGAATTCACATCTCAACCCATATTTTTACATTTTGCAATTAAGGATATATATTTTTGTTTAAGTTCTCTTTAGAAAAAAGTAAAGAAATGAGTGGCATTTGCTGAATAATATTTAAAGATTTTGTAATGTACCTCCTTTGCTGCACCCCCCTCTTTCTTTCCCTGACAGTATTAAGTCTGTAACACAGAAATCCTCACATTCTCCAGATGGTAGCATGAATTTTCAGGTCAAGTGATATTAAAAATAGATAATAGCCCAGACCTCATGAGTCTCTACAGAAAGACTAAACAGTCACAATAGGGAATATAATTGTTTTGGTTTTCTTTATGAAGTTTTATGTACTCAGCTGTTTCTTTGCCTGCTTTCAGTGCAGAGTGACCCTGATCATTCTGAATTCCAGTTCCACCTCACTTCCTACCCTTTATACTTTCTAAGCCTCATGCCACACAAGTCAAAGGAAATATATCCACACAGCTGCACCCTCAGCTCCTAATGTGCTCTCCACTCTCAATACTCCCGCTCTGCACTTCAGAGTATTTATAACTGGCAAATGAGTTCTTGAATAACCTGCTCTTACAGCTCCTTTGGAGGAATACAGTCTACTCCAGGGATTTTGTCTTTCTCATTAGGGATAGAATATCTCTAAAAATCCACTGACAATAAACTGTTTTAAGCACAGGAAGCTTTGAAAGTGCATCATAACAAATTATATATTTGAGTATTCATATTTCTTTGGCAAAGAGTTGCTGTCAGCTAAGGGATTGAGCTTGTCTCAGATAGCTCCTGAACAAGTCTATGAGGGACTATTAAAAAGTGAGAGTAGCTTCAGGGATGACACAGAGCCCCACTAGCTCTTTTGCCTTCCATTTCTGCTTGGGCCAGATCATATATGGATGACTCTCACATGGCCATAGCCATGGCCATTTGCGGTTCAGAAAAATAGCTTTTCAACCATGAAGGCTGCTTTTCACACACAAGTGGAACTGGCAAATAGCCAAACCATGTGCATGATTTGTATTTACACAGTAATAACATTTTGGGAGAGAAAGAAGCTCTGTGGCTTATCAGTTTCCTTTGACCTGTATGCCCAATACTTGGATATTTTCGTCAGTCCACATTTGGTGCGTTTTATTTCTTCTTCAAAAGACAGAAGATGGTGAATATAATGATAGTTTTTCCATAATATACCTTTCCAGTGGGATGGATATGTCATTCATAGCCCTATCTTCACATCTGCTTTGTAGTTATGGCCACTCCAGTAGATAAGTGCTGCTGGGCAAAACACCAAAATGCCCTTAGGAATTGTTGTGAGGAACTATTTTTAAGAAATAGAGGTAGGCTATGTCTACATTAGCAACTACTGTAGGCCAGCAGGAGCAAATCTGGTGTGCAGAACAGTCTGTGCTTTGGTGCTTAGGAGCTGACATCAATACTGTTCTCATTTCAGGGGATTTACTTCAGCTTGAAGTGAAAGCTCTGATCCCAGGAACAAAGGCCTGGAGCAGTTAGGGGTTTGATATCAGTCTCAGGGGTTAATTTAAACTCAAAAAAAATCAGTTTGTGTGCTCTGAGGTTGTTCCACAATGTGACCCAAGTTTGGTAAGTGGGGACATTACATGGTTGTCATCAAAAAAATTATCTTGGTCTAAACCACAGTGTTAATAGAGGCATGGCCAGCATTTAGCAGGATGGAAGCAGAGTTCCCTCCTGAAATGTTCCAATTCCAATATTACACGCATACATTTTAGAATCTCTAACCTGCAGCTACCAGAGGTGGCTGGTGGAGAGCACAGGTTCAGGCTTCGAACAGCACAAAGTTATTTACAGTGCATCCAAACTGGCTCATCAAGGGGAGATCTCTGTGAGAGCAGAGCACTACACCCCTGAGCTATGGCACATACTGTGGCCCCATAGGCATGGCATACAGTTTCATACCCAGGAGTCACACGGTAGTGCCAAAATGCTCTTACTAAGTCACACTATGCTTCCAGCTGCAGTAATAGCTGCAGCTCTGTAAAAGGGAAGTGGCAGAATTTTCAGTATGCTTTCTGTAAATTATCCCTGGATATCACTGTGTCACCTCTGCTGAATTGCGTTGTGTAACCTTAAATCACCCTCCACTTAAAGCTGTTCAAGTTGATATTTTCCACTAAATGCTCTTTTCCAGGCAGCTTTTCTTTACTGTTGGTTTTCCTGTATCAAAGTGATGTTTCCAGTTGTAAAGGCCTGCTCTTAAGCTCATGTTCTTGTTTGCTTCCTTTGTACCTAGGTTTGCTCAGGTTCCTGTTATGGGATACCCAAAACAACATGCAATGCTCCAGGTGTGGTCACAGCATCCCTTTGTACCAGGACATGCAGTTATCTGCTGAGATCTGTGCTCTGTTCCTCTGTTTACACTTCCTCATGTTTTGTTTGCTTTCCTAACTGCTACCAGACATCAGGTTGCTGTTTCTAAGTGTCTGTCAACAGTCATCACCAAATCCTTTCCCTGATCAGTGTTTTGCAGTCTGTGACTAAAGAACATACTTTCTACTGTTTTTGTCAACACCCCTGTTGTTATTTTCTGTTTATTTAATAGGGTGGTTAGTCTCCTCTATCCATGCCTGCCTTTATTCCATGTTTGATTCATCTCCTTCCCAAGGATAGAAGCAGCTCTTCGTATCTGATAGCTTTCTTATACACTCACCTGTTCATCTGTTCATCCTTCTAGGACCTATAAAGTAGGCTTAGCATTAAAAACCAGCATCAGTGACTATTATATAAATAACCTCTGTCTTATCAATTCTATTTTCATCTTATTGAGTTTTATCAACCCTCCAGAGTTGAATATTTCTGTGCCAGCTGGTACTACTTTTGCTATCCAATCAAAGGTATGAAATCACCTTTGGCATATTTAGTACTTTAAGTTATCTCTTGCTCTTAAGTAATGAGATTAGCAAAGGAAAATAGCTCCAGGTGAAATCTATACAGCGGTAGACAAAAGGCTTCTGAAAAAGGATTTAACTTGTATAGTGCTTGGGAAACACAAGGTTTAGTGAGAGCCTCTGTAGCATTTGGAGGTTTTGAGGCACACCTAAGGTTTCTCATTGCAGCTGCTTCAAGTTCTTTAGTAACTAAATTTTGTGTAGATTAACAGTTCAGGACCAATTTGAATCTGCCTCACTAAACTGCAGAACTTTTTGCAAGTAGACATTGTCAAGGATGGAGTGATGCGCTTTACTCCTAAGGCAGAAGCAGCAGTGTTTTTGACGTAAAATAGTGATTTACCAAAGTTTGTTAGTAAATGCGACAGTGGTTTAACAAGATTTGATGGCAAGGTATACTTGATGATTATTTACTGCATAGAAAACAGGGTCAGTCAAAACTGTAGGGTTAACACTGGTGGTTATCACTTGAGCAGAGTTATTATAAATCATGTTCAGGTTGGGGATGGAGTAGAGCACACAGCAACAGACATTAATATTTTCCCAGTGAGAGAAAATCAGATATGAGAGGCAGCTGGAAATTTGTAACAGAATTTTATAATTAGCCTAGTACGTTATATTTCATGATCATTATACTTCTTGATCATTATACTTCTTGATACATAGAAATAAATCATTATACTTCTTGATCATTATACTTCTTGATACATAGAAATAAATCAGAATTGATTGCATGGTAAATGAGCAACCTTAAAAATTCTCTGCTGGACTTTTCCCTGACGTCATTAGATGTCAGAAATTTAGTGAGTGTCTGGGAAGCTGCTGGAGGAGCAATTCAAGAAAAGGAGGAAGAAAAATGTAGATATTCAGTTTAGAATGGACTTTCAAATATGAGTAGTACTCAGCTTTGAAAACAGATTCCTTTATCAATGTTAAGCTTAGCTTTTGGAGCAGTGTGGTTCCTCTAATAGACAGACCTCATGTTTTTGTAATCTCCAGTTACTCGATTTTGTTGCATAGAAACAGAATTTTGTTTTTCAAAGAGGTTTGACATTTAGCTGTGTATTAAACTGGCACAAAACCTGGAACATTTAACATTTTCCAAGGACCAGGCTTCCCAAATGTCTTCTTGTTTTGAATTGATGGTTATTTGACAAAATGGAAACATTTAATTTTCTTATGGTTTGTGTGGGCAGGATTTTGATCATATGTTATATGAGGTAAACTAAGAAAAAAGTACAAAAAATTTATTTCAGAATAAAAATTGAAATATTAAATTATGAATATAGCCCGAGACATGTTTTGAAATTGTCAGAAGTGTTTGCTTCAGAATGAAATGCCAATAAAACAAACTGTTTTTATCAAAATCGTACATTCTTACAAACAGGATTTGCATAAGGGTTTTCTTTCATCCTGAACCTTAGGCAAAGAAGGGGTATCTGGCTTTTGAGACAGCCTCTAGATGAAACATCTCTCGTTCCATCTTTTGCATAATTATTTTTTCTGCTTGTGTTAATGTCCAAATAGAAAAAAAAAAAAAGAGAAATCAGACCAAGCTGCTGTTCCATATGCTTGGCAATTTGGTAAAATAGACCAAGTAAGATAAAGACATGCAAAACAGACATAAAGTGGTGACAAAGGCAGGAGAAACATTCTTGTGCAAAAGTCTGTTTTTTTGCCTTCTTATTTCATCTAAGCCTTTTTGTTTCTATGTATCTCATCTCTCCTATTGGTATCACCTGGCACGTTCGTACCCTATCCTAGTTTTTTTTCCAAGAGCCCTAAATGTGGCCAGATTTTATTACTGACTTCCCTAAGTTTTCTGATAATATTCAAACTGCTTAACTGCGGGCCTAAATACAGGTGTAAAGGATTTGCTTTAAGTTGAAAATGCAGACTCTAGTGGGGGGAAACACAGAAGTTATGCAGAGATTAAGAAATACCTGCTGACCCTGACAGGTACAGCCTCACTGAAAATGTCTTAATGGCATATTGACAGAAAAGCCAGATGAGCCTCAAGAATGTTTTGAAATATAGTAAAGGTGAAAATAGTTGTACAAAGACATAAATATTTTAGTTGTTTACTAAATAAGAATTAATGCAAGAATTCACAACCAATTAGAAAAATGCCAACAAAACTGAAAGTCTGCAAAATAAATTCTCTGAATTCTGCGGCTAAAGTGTGACAACAACAACACACACATGCAGAAAAAAAGTCAAAAAGCAGAAGCTCAGAAAGAGCCTGTGACTTGAGTACAGAAGATCCTTGCAGTCACGGCACTTGGCACAGAATGCTTCTGCTCAGCCCCTTCAGAGCATGCTGTGTACATCGAACTGATTTGAAAATACAGATCTGAGGACTGAGCTTCTTAGAGAGATTGTGGTTTAACTTGGAACTGTTTCCACTTGGGGCTTCATTTAGTATAGTCAGCCCTGGTTACTTGATGGCTTTTGAGGATGGAGGGTCAAAAGGAAAGATTTAAGAGACTCCAGAGTGCAAACATCAGTTGCAGAAATAGGACAGGCCAAGATTTAGCACACTCACAACACCTGAAATATAATCATGCACTAGGGGGTCACCAATCATCTAAACAGTTACTCCCTATTAAATACATGTGCACATTTCTCAGCCTAGCTTAACATGTTAAAAGCCTTGGCTGCTGTACCAAGGCAGCTATGAAGCATGTACACATCCCTTTAAGGACACTGAACCACAGGACATGTATTATTCCATATGAACATAATCTAAATACTGACATCTAGTTAAAATAAAAAAAAAAAAAACAAAAAAAAAAAAACCAAAAAGCAAATAGAAAAAGGAAAACAAAGAGGAAAAAAACCAAAAAAAGGCTGTGGTATGACCAAATACCACCTACAATATATACACGGAAAAAGTTTTCATCTGCTTTATGTTTTGATACGTTAGTCTATATTTTGACTCCAGAGTGTGATGACTGTATAGCTTTTCACATGAATTTCATTTTTCCTGTCAAGGTACATTATTTTAAGGGTGACAATAACTTGGCTTCAAATGAGGTGAAACCATCACAGTGATAAATGAGTTTCTTGAGGAGGGAGGTTATACCCTGGGAATACACTTTGAAAGACCACACACCTCAGCTTAACCAAGCTTGTTGGCTTTACAACACATTACAAATACTCCTTCTAATGCACATGGCAGTGAAGAGACCCGAGCACTTGACTTTTGAAAATACAGTGTATGTTGCATGGGGAGATCAGTCTTGGTTTTCACACTGGCCTTTTGTGCAAGACTGTTTAACACCTGAAAGTTGCCTTTGGTCCCTCCTTTGTTCTGTGAGTATTTTTAAAATCTTTTGAATTTCATGTTTTTAATGTCAGATTCAAAAAAGACAAGGTAAGGTTTTGATGTGCAAAGTTATCTGCAGCCATGAGGGACAATCTCATTTACTTGCTGCGTAAAAAAAGTCATACCAAACAGTATCAAACTTTTAGAAACATTTCTAGGCTTCACTTTAATAGCTAATGAAAGAAGCTGCTGAACTTCACAGGGCATATGATTATCTTGCTAAGTCATTCTTGTGTTGCTACCCTGACATTGCATGTAACATAACTGAAACCAGGAACAAAAAGCCCTGGGTGTTCAAGAACCCAATTTGCATCCACCATGGAAAATATGCACCATGCTGCCAAGTTTAATTCTGCTCTCCCACAGCTCTTTTGCACATGTCAAAGTAATGGCTCAATGAATCTTTGAGAGTTGCATCAAAGAATACCTGTCTGATGCTTTGCTCCATTATATGCTTCATGCAATCTCTTTAAATGTTAATAGCACAGCCAAAAGATAGATGATTTATTTTTCCAACATTAATTTTGTTTTTCAAGGAGTTGCCTGAGGGACAAACACACTTTTCTCATGGTTAGATGAAAGGATGGCAGAGCCCATGTGTTTGGTGATGTACTTTCTGTAGTTTTCTTCTGAACCAATACAGTAAGTTAAGAGGAAGGTTTGACTGAGATATCCAAATCACTGCTCCCACAATGAAACCTCTGATAAATATCTCTCTTCTTTCCTGGTTCATTTTGTCTCCCTCCTTTCATGTCTTAGTGGAGTGCTTTTAAGGCTAAGCAGACCTAAAGGTAACGCAAATGAAACTCAACTGTCAGGTGGGGGTTTTAGTGAAACTCAGTCTCCTGAGCTGCTCAAAAACTTTTTCAAATAGTGACCACAGTGGAATCTGAACACCTTATGGGTACCTATGACTCCTCAAAAAATGGATGTGTTAACCCAATATTGTGCCACTGGAGCTGTCTCTGCTAGCATAAGCCCAGTAAGCCCAGCTTGAGCAAGTGGTGTTGGCACATTGGACATCCTGCCAGCGTGTGATGGGAGCTGCAGTGGTACCCCATCTCTTGTGAAGCCTGTCCAGAAGCATCAGAAGTCAGATGGGATCTGGAGGCAGTAGGATTATTGGAGGTTTGTCCTTATGTGGTGCCAAACCCCTGGATGTCAGAGAATTGGTCATATTGAAGTCAGGATTCCCACAGCCAGGAAAGCTTTGAAGATGAGGAGGAGCAGTTTTCTCAGTAGTCTTCTCCCTCCTGAACTGAAGGAGGTCACCACTTCCAGAAATGAATGAAAACCCTTTCTGCAATGCATACTACAGCTACAAGATGTATACTATGATTCATACTACAGCTACAAGAGAGCATTCTGTTGAGAATGAACTGGGAGGCTGGTAGATGATAAGTTCACTGTGGGCTGTCAGCGTGCCAATAGTATTGTGGGCTGCATTGAGAGAAGTGTTGCCAGCAGGTAGAAGTAATCCTCCCCTTCTACTCTGCACTGGTGAGGCCACATCTGGAGTACTATGTCCAGGTCTGCGCTCCTGATGCTGGAGAGGGTCCAGCAGAGGGCCAGAAGAATGATCAGGGGTTTTGAGCATCTCTTTTATGAAAAGAGACTGCGGGATCTGGGCCTATTTAGTCTGGAGAAGAGAAGACTGAGAGGGCATCTCATTAATATATATCAATATCTCAAAGGCAGGTGCAAGAGGATGGTGCCAGACTCCTTTCAGTGGTGCCCAGCAACAAGATGAGGATCAATAGCCATAAAATAAAACACGCAACGTTTCACCTCAACATGAGGAAGAACTTTACGTTGAGGGTGGCAGAGCACTGGAACAGGCTGCCCAGGGAGGCTGTGGAGTACCCCCCCTCTGAGCACACACAAACCCCACCTGGATGTGTTCGTGTGTAGCCTGCTGTCAGTGACCCTGCCTTGGCAAAGGGTTGGACCAGATGATCTCCAGAGGTCCCTTCCAACCCTAATGACTCTGTGCTTCTGTGAAATCCTTTGACAGATACGTGGGAAACTGACAGCATGGAGAGAAGGGGAAGGGAAAGAAAGAGATGTGACCCAGCCCTGGAGTGAAAGAGCTCCTCCGGCCCCTGTGAGCCCCCATTGCTCCCCCCAGAGGCCAGATTCGGAAAGCCCCGTGGCTGGCGATGCGCGCGTTCCCTGGTCTGCACTGCCCCCTGCCGGTGAGAGCGGGGAGAGCCGCGGAGCCAGATGTGCTCGTCGGGACGGGGGGAGGTGCTGGGGAGGAAGACGTGAGAAATCCAAGTTAGCGCAAGCACTCTCCTCCCCGTGTACATAACCCATACATATGTATTTAAAAATATAGAACTCTACGTGAATTTCATTTTTTTTTTACCCCATGAAAGACTGGGCCTGCCCGCTGCAGCTTGTGCCAGATACAACACAGACAGGTGCTGAGCAAACTTCCCACCGCGGCTCAGTCAATGCTCCTCAGTCTGGGCTCGTTATGATCTTGTGTTTCTTGTGATGGACGGAGTGGTGTTTTTATGAAGTACATAATGCTGACTGCCACTCACTCGCGTTTGCCATAGGCTGGGAGGAGGGAGAGCAGAACACTGAACCTTTATGCTGCGGGCATCTGGACTAACCCTGATCAATTAGCACCTGCTTCTGGGGGCCCAGCCTCTCCTGCTGCCCAGACCTACCTACACAAGCACTTCTGGGCCACTCATACCTGCTAATGTGAGTCCCACATGCCACACACAGTCAGTGGGTAAAACTGGGTTGAAAGCTAGTTGTAAGTCAAGCCCTTATGTTGCTCAGTTTCATCCACTCTCTCTGAATAACAACTTTTGCATTGGCATGAAAGCTGGAATGATGTCCGCCAATATTTGGAGTGAAAGTGGCATTCATAAGGGCTGAGCTCCTGGCTGGGAATAGCTGCTGTGAGGGAAATGCTGCTGCCTCTGCCAGGATGTGCTGGGCTCAGAATGTAAGCTGAAGTCTAGCACTGCTCTACTCCTGCAAGTTGTTGGGTTTTTTTTTGCAGAGATGTGACAGGTGTCTATTTTTAGAGAGCTGCCACCAATACTGACTGGAAGACATCCAGATGTGTTCAGGGAGAGGATTTTGCCAGGAGTTAGCTCTCATCTTTCTTGTGACAGCAAGTCCCCAGGTGCAGCTGTGCCTGGAGCACTGATTCCTGATAACAGTGGTGTGAAAGACTTCAGGGCTTTCTGAGCCTGTGATAGTCTGCAGAAGAGCTTGACTTTCCTGGCATCCCTCAGCTGAGGTGGAGCCCAAGCTGAATTAAGCTCTTGCATGACCAGACCCAGAGGCTTCTATGCCCCTAACTTCAAAACACTGCAGCATATGTTCAGTCAGTACATCCAAAAGAAGAGCAGTCTGTGTGCTCTGATGCAGCTCCATAATGTGAACTGAGGTAAAATTAAGTGAGCACCACCAAAAGACCGCTTCAAAATTATGCTTTCCTGACCTGAACTAAACTACCCCTCAGAATACCTCTAAGGCTATTAGGAAGATTAACTTTCTATTTTATGCCATATTCAGTAACCCAGCTGTGCCTCAGTTTGGCCTATTTGTGCTTTCAGCATTTTAAGCTTTCTGTTGTAGCCTAAAAGTTCTAAAATGTATATGACATGCCCCTTATCCAGCCTTCAGTGGCAGCGCCAGCACTCTGTGCTCCTTTAATGGGATGACTTTGCTGCTTTTTCTTTCCCCGCCCCTCTTTGATCTATGTGGTTTCCTCCCTGCCCATATTTTCCTTATTTCTCCCTTTCCATTCCCACAACCACATTTTCCTTGTCCTTCCTGATCTTCAATCTAGCCTTTACTTCAAGTCTGACCTTTCCAGGTCCATAAAGGATTAGTACATACCTGATACAAGTAGCCCTAATACTAACTTGCTACTAATCATCATAGCTGCTTTTTGGAGATGTTCTTATTTTTTTTTTTTTTTTTTTTTTTTTTTTTTTTTTTTTTACCCTATTTTTAAATAATTTTATTTTTGGAAAAACTTGTTATTTTTTTTTTCTTTTTTTTTTTTTTTTTTTTTTTGTGCTTATAATAAATGCAGAATCCTATGCTGGCAGTGGTATACCTGAAACTGAGGTTTTATTTGCAGGAGAACGTTTGGAAATGCTGAATGAAGACACTTAGTTGCATCTCGTCAGAAAATATTTCTTTTTTCCTCTTTCAGGAGAGAGCTAAAAACAATGACGCTTTTAATGTTGGGGAAAAAAAAAAAATCAAGACCTCTTAAAAAAAATGTTAGCATTTACAGGTGTTGTTTTCCTAGGGAACTTCCTTGGTAATTTTGTAAAAATGGATACTATTCATAGAGTTTTCCATTTCAGCAAAACTCCTTTCCATTAAAGCCTTTGATGGAAATTCTTGACTAGTTTGAGTTCAGCCTTTTTTAACACAGCTGTCGATGTCCCTCTTGGTCACTGTGATTTTACAATTTGGTCATTAGATGGTGCTCAAGAGATTAAATTCAAGCTTTAGATTGGCTTTCCGGTTTTTATTTTAAGAGGCCCTAGGCTAGACACAATTTCTTTCTTCACAAAATGTATGTAATGTGTAGCTCGTTATTAAGTAGTGGAAGATTTACTATTCACTTTGATGGGAACATAGTATTTACCGATTAACTGGTGTGATGGAGAATAGATACTGGGAATTACAGTATCGTTAGACCCAAACTGAAAATGTAGCCACTGTTTTGGCAATATTAATTAGTTTGTAAGCTTTCAGTGTTAGCACTAGTGGGCCTTTGAAAAAGATTTATCAAGTGCTTTTGGATTGAAGTAATTAAAGTCGAGGTATATCTGGGGCTTCCTCCTATTGGTTAAAAGCATTTATAAAAGTTCAGTAAGCAGGATTTCTAAAACAAAATCTGCACTGTACAGGGTGTATAAAAGTGTTTAATGATAAGAAAGTTTTCACTGTGGACTATGATTTTTAACAGAAGTTAGATTGGTCTTTTTGAAAATTTATGGCTATTTGCAATTAACACTCAAAAAGGAACACACCATAAAGATGGGTCCCTTTGCACAATGTAACTGAGCACTGATGTGTGGTTTCATTAATATAAATGTGTGTGATTGTTTTCACAGCCTTTTTTCACAGTGCTGCTCATAGATATCTTGTTGTGTGTTGCATACAGACTTCTGATCTTGTTATGGCTCTACCTTGAGCTGGATATTCACATGGTGGGAGTGCACCATCTGCCACACTGACTCTGATGGACTATGTAACACAGATGGAGAGAGTTAGAGTGGTACCACAAAGAACTATGTGACCTCAAAATGTATTGAACTGGAGATGCTGAACAGCGAAATGAATCCTGCTTATTTCCTCTTCACATCCTGATTAAGCTATTCTTATGAAAAAGGGCATTTTCCCCTCAGTGTATTGTGTTATTGTTGCTTTTCTGAATTGTGTCCTTGAGGAGGAAAGTCAACTTCGCAGGTTCCTTATTTCCCTTTATCTGTACCTGTGATACCCTATCTCTCGGCTGTGCATTTGAGCAGTTAAGTGCTAGAAGACAGCCATACATGCATTTGTTTGCCATTTAGTTTGGTTAGTTTTGTTGAAATTGTCACTGCTGAATCAGCAGAAATTGGGCAGATACTACTTAGCTAGGAAACTCACATGGCACATATTTAAACAGTTGCCCATTACCACTACTTTGCTAGGCTTTTTATTTTTTTCTTTATTTTTTAAATTTTACCTATTTCATGTTACAGACCAAAAACAATGTTGGCATCAATGCACCAATGACACACTTGTCTTTGCATTTACTATGAAAAGGTGTTGAGGGGATACTGTCTATAGTCTTCTCTTAGCATTCGAAGTCCATGACAGAAAGTTATATGGGACCTTTCATGGCACTAAGCAAAGACTAGAAGGCAATTAGCAACTGGTATGAGGATGTTTTTTTCCATTGATTACCTTAACTTTCTACTAGGAAAGATTGATAAGTCTTGAATGTGTTTTCATGATGAAGTGTTGAACATAAAACTGTCCAGATAATACCTCAAAGATGCTGTTAAGGTAGAGTAGTAGAAATGTTGTTACTGATTCTGTGGAGGATATATTCAGTATTCTACTGAGCAAATATTCCATACTGAAGCCACATCTGAAGATTCCCTGTTAGTGGCGGTGGATGTGGTGGCGGTTGCAAATTTAATGTTGGAGAAATCAAGAACTACAAAGCTTGCATTTTATTGTGCTGCTTATCACTGCTCTATTCAAGGAACTTCTAGCTAAAAATCAATGGGAGAAGAATGTGGAATGTTTCTTTCATTGGGAGGTAGAACTGAGATCATGTGGGGGTAGAGGTCTGATGGACATTTATCAATATTCTTGTCATGTTTGTTTATATTTCATAAATTGGTTAATATTTCCTAAAAGAAGAAGGCTTTGAAACACTTCCCAAAGATGTTTGGATTCTCAACTAAATTTATTTCCTTCTGGAAACTGATTATTATAATGAATTTCATTTTCTGCATTATTCTTGATGAACTTAATTGGCTTAGTTCAGAACTTTATGTTGAACTTCTAGTATTACTCAGGCTCAGTCTATTAATTATCTTGAAACTTAGGATGAAAGCCTGAATAAAATGTATTCATGATTTCTGATTGTTGTCATTTAAGCCATGGCAAAGGCAGGCAGATATATTGAGTATTAACTAGAACCTGCAGTTATAGTTAGAACCATGCTTCATGTTCGATATCAACTATTTACAGTTATTCACACTAATTACAGTTATTCACACTGCTTGATATCAGGTAATGTTATTGCCTGGCAATGACAAACATGATAGTTAGATTGACTTGTTCTCACTTGGAATGAAGATGAACATTTCTTACCAGTCTAAAGGCGAAAAGTTTTTCCATCCTGATCAGCACCATTTCCATCTACTGGTGGTTTGTCATAGAGAAGTGTATGTAGATGTTCTGACATTTGAAGAGTAGCAGCTGCATAAATTAATAATAAATACATAATTGAGTGCAGAAGACATATGTCTGGCAACTAAATCACACTCTCCAGTTCCTTTTCCCATTAGCATCCTTGGGTATTTAAGACCAAAAGTTCAACGAGCATCTATGTGGGAACTCTACAGATAAAGATGCTTTTTTGGGGAGGATTTGTAATTCACCTCTGCTCTCAGTAATGTTGGGGAAAAGAGAGAAAAGACTGCTTACTAAGGGACTGTCCTGGTCCCTCAGTCACTCCTACTATATCACACAAGCATGTTAACAAAATCTGATGGCATACTATCAAATGGTACAGAGAGAGCAGACTTGTGCTCAGTGTCCAACCATGGTTCGTATTCATCCTCTACAAGTTTGGTCCTTATTTGAAGTCTCCACTTCTCAAAAGCTGCCCTTTTAATTTAAAAGAGTTACAATATACAAACCACAAGAATTACAAGTTACCTCCAGATGTCTGTTCAAAGGACAGATATATCTTCAGGCAAATTAACCTAAAACACATCAGTACCTATTTCTATCCATAGTGCAAGATGACTGCTGTTGGTGGAAAAACCTACTATATCTACAGCCCAATTATACCAAGAAGTTATTAAACGAAAGGCTTAGTTTCCTTAGGGAAAGGACTGTGTTTGCATAGATCTGAATGAAAGACCAGAGTTCTAATATATGCAAGAATAAGAAATTGCTTAAAAATATTAAAGGAAGGTGTCTGGGTTTTGTTTACAGCCTTCACAAGGAAATTAAAGCAAAAAGGTCAGGGTAATGGAGAAGTCAGTGAGTATTTTACCATAGTTGCTATTGTTGAGAGGATGAGATATGCTCCTGTTGCCAGGTATAGATTTACCAGAAGGTGTTAGAAAACATTAAAACTGTTTCCTTTTTCTTTTCTCTCCTCTCCTGCACTTCCATCATTAAATTGGCACCGTCCATTGTGGGGCATAAAGCCCAGGACCCTGCAACAGCTGCAGCTACACTTGTGAAATAGTGCAGCTACATTTGACCCTATGTTTCAAGGTCATTCACACAGATAATTAGAGTATCATATTGACAGAATATATACTTCTATTTTGGACCACTGGAACGGAACAGAATAACTCAAGAAAGTTGTTATATAAATCACTAGGAACCAGGAACTCTCATTTGAGGATTTTGGAGGAAATGTGACGCCAAAGAATAGAAAGGGTGTTGAGAACTTGCAATAAATAATTGAAAGTAGAAAGGTTTTCTGTAGTCTAGAAAGATAACAACTTCAGCAAATATAAAATAATGCTAAGGGGAACTTTGTAAGGTACAGGCTGAATACCTCGCTGCTTTGTGTGTAGTATATAGATGTTATAAGGTCGAGGTAATGCCAAGAAAAATCCTGCCTAGAAAGCTTTTACATTTTTCACTCCATAAGAGAACAATCTTAGGTTCTACTTTCAAAAAATATTCCCATTCTTATTTGCTGACAGACACTGCATAAACTCTTTTGTGGTTCATATTCCTCCTTTCCTATAAAATACTATCTATTACAATGTCTTCATGTTAAAACACTTCCAGACTTGGATTTTGTTTATTAAATGATAAATTAAACTATAACCAATTGTGTGTTCAAAGTAACCCAACCCAAGTAACTACTCTTAAAAATGAAAGCCAAGCTCATCTAAATGCAGGGGGTTTGGAGCAGATGAAATAAGAACATGAAAATAAGATCCATTCAAGGGAACCAAGACAATCAAAATACATCTTGCCAATTAAAACACCCTGTCCTGATCCAAAAGAAATTAAGGAACAGAAGACGGCCAAATGAGCATTGCATATTAAGGCAAACAAGCTCTATCAAGATGCATTGTTTCTTGACTCCTTGTCTCCATCCAGTTATGGATGTTTGCATGACAGTGTAGATTTACAGGTTAATTTGTAGAGAATGAAGTATCCTTAATTTGAACTGGCACTAAAGACTGGCCCAGAGAAATGCTTCTCTGTGGCATGTTGGAAAGGAGAACAAGCAAACAATAGTTGAAAGAAAGTGTGGGAAAAGACTAAGAGGATCATTTTCAACTTTAGTATTTAAAGGCAGTTGGTGGTAAAGTCAGCATGAATGATATAGCACTAAGTTGGATTTTTCAGATGTGGAAGCTGGAGGCTGTTCTGTCCTCTTTCAGGTGCCTTTTGGGTCTTTGTTTCTCAGTTGGTTCCAGTTGTGCTTTTTGTCCCCTACAAGCTTACTGTTACACATTTCAATTTGTTGCTGCTGAGACCTTTTTTTGTTTTTTTTTTTTTTTTTCTTTTGACAGTCTGCCATTTATGATAATGAAATATTTCACTTTCCTCCCTCAAATTTTATAAATTCAGTTTTGCCTGCAAAATGTGTAGCTCCTGTTTTAAAATTAAATACCACAGATACTTTTTGCTCTTGCTTTGGTACTTCTCACTTGCTATTTTTATAAATGTTTCCAAAAAGACTATTGATGCAATGTAGGCCTTTTTTTTTTTTTTTTTTTTAATAGGGGTAAAACAAAGTGCTACTGTCTCTGTGTGAAATGTTTCTACATTCCATACAAGGTGCCCCAGATTGGATTTTTTAAGTCTTTCACTTATGAAAGAAAGTAATATTTTTTTCTTTTTCAGACTGAAGTCTGACCTTGCTTCTCAACCAATAAAGTACAGATAGACTCTTCTGTTGACTCTTCAGTTCACATGATGTGCTGTATTGGTTTTTTTCGAATGACTGTGGAATGTGTATATTGATCTGGTGTATCTGGCAAGATGTAAATGACATGCGAGGAAGCAGACCTGCTAAAATTGTCAGGATTTCTCAGAGTTAGTGGCTGCAGAGGAATTTAGAGATCTCTAATGCTTGGATAGAAATAGGTGCAAAAGCTGAATTTAATCCTGACATTTCTGATTTCATCATTAAAAATCATCTTTTTTGAAGTGACAGCTTCAGATCTGCCTCATTTTCTGATCTCTCACAATAACTGCCCTTGAGAAATGGCATGTTCTTCCCATCTTGTTTATTTAAAGAAAGGAGCAACTTCAGCGTTACCTGTGTTAGGGGTAGGTTAGCTTTGTTTCATCTGACCAGCAGGATGGGACACCTCAGCTTTCTTCTCCCAGGCAAGTGGTGGCTCCTGGGGACCTCCCCTTTTTTTCAGTCTTGCTGCAGTTGTTTGATTCTGCTCAAAGTTTTTACTCTTCAGGTAATTTCGAAACAGCTTTAAGTTTCCCTGGAGATGTCGGCATGTCTCTTAAAATGGATAGTACAGAGTTTTAACAAGAAAGTGTCACAAGAGTATTTTCAGAAGGGGTAAATTAATGATTTATTTTCTTTCCTTACTGTTTTTCCATGCAAACTCCAGCTGAGTTGACCCCATAGCAACTTCATCATCATAGCAGTTCATGGATTATCATATTGTAATTCCAAATCCATCAGAGGATACCTTTGAATTTTTTCCTTTGACATCATAGATTTTTGTATCAAGAAAAACTTCTTAACATTCTATGATTACCTATGTCAGGCTATCTGCAGATGAGGGAGGACTACTATAATCAAATTGACTGAAAAATTGTGTCAAAATAAGTGAGGATAATATTAGATGAACATTCGACTTGCTAAAAAGACATTTGATGCAAATATTTAGAAAACATTGCTGTTTCATTTTAGATTTTGCTCAGCATTTCCAATCATGTAGACACTGCTTGTTGAGGTCATTTTTCTTCCTCTTCTTGTGACATTTTGAATTTTAAATGATAACAAGATAATGAAAGGAAAGAATATTAAAGCTATACTTTATAAATGTAGTGGTCTGTTGTACAAATCCATAGGGAACTTGATGCCCCAAATTTCCTTTAAGCATATGACAAAAAATTAAAATATTGTATTAGATGTGTCTATTACTCAGTTAGCTATTGTACTCAGAGGTAAATTAAAAGAACTTCCATTGAATTTTTTTTCAGTGAAATGACATCCTTGAGATATTTTCTTTACATATAAGGAATGAAATAAGTTGTGTGAATGAAGATCTCTTGAAAGATAAACTGTGCATATTCCAGGCACAAAAGTCTAGTAAATATTTCTTTTAATAATGGGTCTTAGTTTAAAACCAAGCAATTGCAAAATGACAAAACACCTTGAAAATTATTAATAGCCTTAAACTGATAATTTCTTTTGTCTTACAAAACTTTTTTTTTTTTTTTTTTTTAATATTCCTTACTGTGGGGAAAGTTGGCAAATGGATCCCTTTTACCCTTTGACAATGTTGCAAGACTACAGTATATGCAGAACATTATCTACACCTAAAAGAAATGGAAATAAAGAATCATGGGGAGTTAGGGATTATGGTGTGGCTTTGGCCTTGTTATTTTACAGGGTGATGTACAGAACAAAAAATCCTGCAGATGCTGTGTGTCTGTGTGGTCCAGCTCTCAGCCATGGTCCAAGCCAACTGATTTCACACTGGAACGAGTTGCCTGTCTTGTATTCATGGAAGAAGAAAAAAGCCCAGCCCAACATTATGGCACAAAACTGTGTTGTGACATCTCTCAGGTAACACCAGCTATATTCTAAAGCAAGTGAAGTAGCAGAAATTTCTTACAGTAAAGGAATATTTTGACTTGTGGAAGAAAAAAAAGTTATAGTTGAAATGAGCTGGAAAGCCTTGTTTGAGTGAGTATTTCAGAGTGTCTGTTTTCTGCCTGAAAGTATCGACTTTGAAAAAATTTCCACAGGCTCTACCTATGAGGCTCTGACATACTGCACTTCACATTCAGCTTTTTAGCAGGAATGGCTCAAATCCATTTGATGTGTTTAGGTCAAAGCTACCTACCCAGTACAAAACTTTGCTTTCATTAACAACAATGCATCTTCCACTGAAGCCATTGTGACATAGAAACAATTTTTTTTCACTAATAAAATGTAAGTTTTCAATTTCTGAGGTTCTACCCTTCTTCCTGACAGCTAGCTAACCCAGCTTACATGCTTGATTTGACACGAGAGACACTTAGCAGCATGGGTTCCTCCCTTCAAGAACCCAAGCGTACATGCCATTTGTCGTCAGGAATAGCTCTTGTCACATCTTGCAAAGAGGTGTGAACCACTTTGTCTTTCTCTAAAAAAATTACAGTTCTAGAGCTTGAGGAAAACTGTGCTTGCTTCCCATATGGTTTTCTGTGCTTTTGTCTTTAAAATAATCTAATGCTCCATACGACTTTCAGTGTTGGTCATGAATGCTTGATTCAAGAAGCTGCCTATGAATCCATTAATTTTTCTCCACCATTTACTTAGATAAAAGATTCACCATTAACCATTGACCCTTAACAGCCCCTATTGCTCTGATTTAACATGTTGGGTTTCAGAATATGCCTAGTTTACCCACAATAAGAAACTGTGAAGTCCCCAGTCAGTCTGGCTTTTCCCTGTATCTTTCTCGCTAGACTTTTCCTTTATATTGCTTTAAAATGTTTTGGTTTGTTTTCTTTAGTAATGGAATCTACACTGATGATAAATGTTTTCTTTTATATTTTTCCCTTTTGAGGGCAAATCAGATGTGTCCACTTATTTCCCCACCACATTCCAAGAATCCAGTCTTTCTGTTTCATTTTTGCTCATTAGTGCCTTGATTTCATATGTGCCCAATACTTTAAAGAAACAGCTTACATCAAAAACCTCCATGGCCTGATCAGTCCATGGCCTAATCCCCTTCAGCTTGGGGTGGATTATGTAAGTTGTGGATAGCTATTCCTGAGGTTTCCTGCTGCAATGCAGTGCCCTGAGGAGCTTGAGAGCATACATGCCACTTGCCAGGCTCCTGCTGCTGTTTGAACAAGCTATCTGCATAAGTCTTTACTACATTTTTCAAGTTAAATGAACACAGCCAAACTTGTATGTGCCTTTTATTATCAAGGCTTTTTTTTTTTTTTTTTTTTTTAAATTTCCTTAAA
>JAOEHX010058243.1:0-13356 GCA_025448015.1 Bolborhynchus lineola
TTTAACCATGACAAGTGCAAGGTCCTACACCTGGGTGGGAGCAATTCCAGGCACAGCTACAGGTTGGGCAGAGAAGACAAAAAGAAGCTCTTCCCTGTGATGGTGGTGAGTCCCTGGCACAGGTTGCCCAGAGAAGCTGTGGCTGCCCCATCCCTG
Source organism: Bolborhynchus lineola (assembly GCA_025448015.1). Lineage (NCBI taxonomy): Eukaryota > Metazoa > Chordata > Aves > Psittaciformes > Psittacidae > Bolborhynchus > Bolborhynchus lineola. Next base: position 157 of record JAOEHX010058243.1, read on the forward strand.
GCAGTGTTCAAGGCCAGGTTGGCTGGAACTTTGAGCAACCTGGTCTAGTGGAAGGTGTCCCTGCCCATGGCAGGGGTTTTTGAACTGGATGATCTGTAAGATCTCTTCCAACCCAAAACATTCTGTGATTCTATAAAAAACAAGCAACCAACCAAACCAACAAAAAAACAAAACCAAACAAATGAAGAAATAACAGACAATGACAAAAAAAAATCCCCAAACAAAACAAAACCAAAAAAGGACCCACAAAACCAAAATCAGAACCAAGGGAGCAAAGAACTGAAAGCAGCAATTAAGCCACAAAACAAATAGCACCATAAATTTCGTCCTGCAGACGACCTTTCCTGAGGTTTCCTTTTCACCACCCCTTCCATTAGCCCTGTCCTTGTCCATCACGCTATAAAGAACAAAGCCAAAACCTCACCTTGTGTAACAGCACAACCTGGCATAGGCGTGAGGCAGTTTGCCAAGCCTGCCTCCTTCTGACTTTCTGACCTGCTTGCCTCTTGACTCCAGGGGTGGTGTGCCTGATGTCATTGCTCAGACATCCTCAGTCTGATGTACTGCCATTGGCAAAGACCTACGAATTCCCCATGGAAATGACTCCTCCAACATCTGAGTGTAATGTTACTATCATTAGCGTTTTCCCATCAGGCTAAAGTGCAATGGGCTGCTTTTTTTTGTGGTTAGTTTTCAGCTAATGGGATTAATTGCAGAACAGACATGTGAGACAGCTGTGATCTTAGATCCAGTCTCCAAAGTAAATGATTGGGCTTTGCTTGTTGAAGTAACTAGGTGACTAGGTGTGCAAGGCTGCATGTCTGAAAGTTCAAAGGTTAAAACTCTGATGATGAGTCCCATATAAATAAAAGACATGTGATGCTACGGGACCTTTGTGGTACTCTCCATGGAGGAAGCCCTACGCTTCCTCTTTTTTTTTAAACTTGTTTGCATCATACAATCTATTGATTTACAAGTCTGGAGGAGAAGAAGTGCAAAACACATCTGGGGCTAAAAGCTATCATGGTAACTCCAGCCATTTGTTGCCCTTGCGGTATCTTGTGGAAGATTTTTCAGTTGGGAATGAATGAGTCCTTCTAAAAGGAAGGCAGGTTTTGTAACACGCAACCCAGAACTTCAAGCAGAGCTCAGGGTCTTGCAATGGTGAATATCACATAGCCAGAAGTTCAGAGAATATGTCAGGACACATTCAGTGGTATATCAGAGAAGCTCTTATGAAGCTTTGGATTTTAAATGTGTCACATGTATGATGTGAGTGTTACTACCTGAACCATTCACAAATCTTCTCTTCCAGCCTATAGAAGATTCTGAAACGGCTGCAAAAGCCATTCCTACATAACTTCTAACAGCTTTGATCCATTAACTTCAGTTGAGTTCCAGCTGACTGACCATAGCACAAGAAGAAAACAGCAGCCAGAGCAGATCTTTCAGCCTTATTTAAAGAGCCTTATTCTTAGTTTGGTCACTATATAATGACCAAGTTTCTACGCAGCTCTCTCATAAATTTTGCATGCAAAACTGCAGAGCACAAACAGGTGGCATAGAGATCAGTGATACCACACTTAAACATTCTTTTCCAGTTTGCTCCAAAAGATGCGGAGCACTTCTAAAAACTGAGGTGAAAGTAGACCTGATTGGGATTGGAAGCTCCTGAACAATATTGTTTCAGACTGGCCCTTCCCTGGGTGGGAGATTGCAGAAAAGAAAGGAGGGTGAATCCAGGACAGCTGAGATGGAAAAGATACAATATCCAGAAACAGAAAGTTGGGAGTTTCTGCTCAGTTGAGAGAGTATGGGTACAAGGACCCAAGAAAAGGGTATAGGCTTTTCAGCTAGTGATGTGGCTGGGAACACTGGATGGCTGTAAGGCAGGATATCATCTCTCTATGGTTGATTTCTCCTGTGCTCAGAAGAGCAGGTCTTGTAAATAGAGATCTGCACCAAAGGTACTTAACTCCAAGACAAAAATCATCTCTCCAGGTATGCTCAGATTGGTTTTAGATATGGCACTAAACACAGGACTTCAAGAATACCCACCTACATGGATTATCAAATGTACTAAGATGCTAACTCTTGAAAACACTGATGTATGGAGCACATGCACCAAGATGAATTCACGAGTTTGATGAGCATTGAAAGTAGCTTTGCATGACACTAAGCATTCCCCCACCCAGAAATCACTGAGCACAGTTCAGTGATGTCTGAACTGTCTTTGGACACACTGTGATCTATAAGATAGCTCTGAGTAGTACCAATACTCTTAGAAAGTTCTGCCTGGGGCCATCCATAGCCACATCTGTAGTTAACAGACATTCACAGAGTTGTTTCCTTGCTTGCTAACACTTTCAGCGTGCACATGTGTATGTATGATGAGTATGATGTTTGTATTCAAAATAATATAACCAGTAGCAAACTAGATCCTCTTAACATATGTGAATTCATGACAATGTGTTAAGTTAAAAGAGGAAAATAAGGAGAAGTTAATAATGAGACCTTTCAGTTTAACTTCAGTTCCTAGACACTACTAAAGCAAATACACACTCTTTATGTACACTGAAATCTACTTAAAGGTGAACAGTATGCAGGATGGATTTGCTAAGTTGTGTCAAACCAAATTATTTTCCTCCTACCCCAGAGTATCAGATTTTGTGAAGAGCAGCAGATACTGACTTTAATAAAAGTTCCACTTCTTCAGACTGGAGAATCAAGGTATCACAGAATCAACTAGGTTGTTCAAGATAACATGAATTAAACTTTCAACAGCACACATACAAAGCCAGAAAACACTTCTCAGTGGTGTGAGAACACCACCATCAGAACACAAGAATAAATCAAAAAGAGTTCCATGTCCTCCTTTCTGGTACTCACCATATTTAGAAATATCTTGGACTACAGAGTAGGCAATGTACTTCTCAAATGTACAGGTAATGCGAGGCTGAGGGGACTGCTGGAATGCTTTGGAGAATGGGGTTAGAAGGTGAATGTCTTTACAAATGGAAGTAATGACCTGGAGGACTAGTAACTAGGAAGGGATGGCAGACAGCTGCAGGGCTTCAGGGTTACTCTGCAGTTGCCCAGGCTCTGACAATTTACAGATAAACAAAGGGCTTCATTTTCTGACCTGTGTGAATCTGCGAATTACAGGTAAAGACATGTTCAATGTAATTTTCTGTATCTTGGAATGAATCAAGTTATTAATGGAAGTGAAAATCACCTAGGAGCTCACAACAAGATGCAAAATGTTCAGAGCTCCTCTATTTGGGGGCCATAACAACGTATTTATAATTATAAATAGTAAAAATCTCCTGACAAATAACTTTCTTGGATGACTATTGACATGACTTCAGAAGGTATCAGTATTTTGGACTGAGAATTAAATGTTAAAAGAGTCTCAGATCTTAACACAGTGTTCACAATAACAGTAATCCTAGCAGTGGCAATAATGTTCTTTACCATCCCTACCCATGCTAATCTCTTGAAGAAGCAACAGATATAAACAGAGTGAAACACCAGAGTGAAAACATACATGGAATTGAGTTCAGCATCCAAAGACTGTACTAACATGCCACAACTATTAATTCTTTCCTTGTAGCAGTGGTAGCAGAAAGGTTTGTTCCACTGGCTCTTGGCCAGGTTAGTTCAAGGCCAGGCAAGGGGAGAGAATAGCCAGAGCCATCTCCTGCCAGCAGTCCACCATGCAGTCCCAGCACAAGAATAAATTGTAACAGCTGCCACTGGAAAACAACATGGTTGCGCTTATGGAGAACACTGAGGGAATACAAAATCCCTAACAAACACCCTGAGAAATGTATAGCATCCAAAAGTTGCCATCCAGAAGCATGTGTTATGATGACACCCTCCTTAATTAAGTAAAGACCTTCCATTTACCACTACAATTACAAAGCCAGAAATGTTCCCAGCGTCTCAAACAGTTTGAGATGGAAAGAAAGATTTATGCATTGCATATTTGTTACCTCACATTATCTGTGCTCCCAGGGTTTGCAACCAATATAATGCCAAAAGAGACACCAGACATATCATAGTTTCATAAAAATCAGTATCTAACAAATACACATGACATCAAGTGTGTTATTGATGTATTACAGTCTGAATTAGCTAATTAATGATGGACAGACATAATGGGAAACCTGAGATCACAGGAAAAACTAGGATAATAAGCCAATGATATCGTCACCAGTATCAAATGAACAAATAGCTTAATAAATACATTTCACCAGACTGAATTACAGAATTACCATTAATTACCATTGATAAATGGTTTCAGTAATTCACCTTCTGTCTAGCATAAGGTCCCAAGGGAAGTTACAGCCACAACAATTTCTGACCTCACTGGTGGTCGACATTCATACCTGCAGAATGTGAACATCTGCCTTGCTCCTTCACCCTTCTTGTGGAAAATTAATGCAAGCAGCCAAGTTCTCCAGCTCATTGTAAAAACACAGGGATTTACACACCACACTAAACTCCTGTATTTTTCAGCACATTATGATGGCTCTGCTTATCGCCTGCCCGTAATTTCCTCTTTCACAGAGGACCTCAAAATCTTTTCAGCCCCTCAACAAGCATGATACAATAGGTAAAAGTTACTCAGCATTATGGATATCACTACTTTTTAACTCAGGAAACCCTACCGGCTCATGAAATAATAGCTTGCTGGTCACTTTCAGAAAATCAGTAAATGTGCTTTAAACACCTGTGCACACAGCACCTGTATGTGTCCTTCTGTACCCATATCCTCCAGAAAGGAAAAAAAATGGAAGGTCTTAGGCAAAAGTCAAGTTTCTAAATTAGAGTGAGAGTTGAACTTTTAAAACAAATATGTATTTCTCCAGTCTAAAGCAAAAAAAAAAAAAAAAAAAAAGTAATTCTGATGGTCTTTTATTAAAAATTTTAAGAATAGAAAACAACTCTGTTTCTGATCCCCTGCCCTTCAGCCTTCATTTATTTTGTGCTGAAATACATGAAGGCCCCATATTACTTTATACTTTCATAACTATTTTTATACATTTTTCTAAACAAACCTATTCCAGCACAAGATTAGTGGGAAAGGTCATCTCTGTTGTTACTATTGCGTAAAATGTAAGTCTCTGGTATGAAAAGCTGTATTTATAATCCAAAGAAAAGAACAGGGATTGTCTGATGCGCTACTGAAAGTTAACAGGTCCCAAGTTTAGGTTGTGGATAATGTCATTCTTTGATAAACAGCCACTATTTCTTCTAACCCAGCTGTCTTTGGTATATCAAATCTGCCAGAGGTGCTTACAGCAGAGTATAGGCTATAATAATACACAACATATATTCTCACTGAGACATGTCCAACCACATATCTTACATAATTTTCGTATTTTGTGGCAAATTTAGATTATTATACACCACACACTGTTTTCAGAATAAACATCTATTTCCAGGAGTGATGTAAGGTTAGCAATAAAATAATGTCACACATCTAAGAAACCATGTTTTCTTAGATATTGAATTAAGAACATTAATTCAGAAGTTCAGAAAAGATTTACAGTCAGTATCTTCAAAGGTGGGAGCTTACACGTAAGCTCTTAAGTCATGTTTACTTCATACTTGTATGTAAAGAAAAGCATTACAATTTTCAATTACTGCCAGCAGTGAATACTTCTGGATTTCAGAAGTTACTCAGAACACTTGAAAATCAACCAGAATCTACTTAAATGTCCCCCTAAGAGCACAGAAGCCTAATTTTGGGGAGATAGATATGCTGCAGAATTAAAAACCAATACCTAGGTATGAGGGTGGTAATTCCACAAAGCTAGCACCCATCTCTGCAGGCATGAATAAATAAATACCTCAACCCTGTGTATTTATTGGCTTCTTGAAGGCCGGGTGAAACACAGATTTGGGACAACAGCAGCTCGCTGCATGCAGACAGAATATGACAATAGTTTTCCAGCTGATAGGGGTTACACATGTATCTATTTAATGAGAGGCATGATCCTCAAGGACCACTCTGAAAACAGTATGTGAACAAAGCAGAGGAAACACAGCAGGTAGACTGAACAGGGAGGAAAAATTGAAAAGGGAGAATGCAAAAATCAGACCAAGAAAGAAGCAAAACACCACCAGAAATATAAATTATTACCAGAGTGCATTATCCATTAAGTACAGAAAAGAAAGCAATGAAGTAGAAAAACCTAGAAGATTAATATGAAGATTTTGTTAACTCTTTTTTTTCTTTCTTTCGTTACTGTGTTTTGAGTTGAAGTTGAGTTTGTAACTGCTTTGGGATAACAAATCTTCACAGTATCTCTTTCGCTACATATCTATGTCACTTATAAAGGCTTAATGGATATAAAGTATTAATCAGAATAGTGTGATCTCAGCCCAAGGTAAATTAACCTGGCATTATTCCAGCATTTTCTTTCCCCTAATATGCTGGACCCCCAAATGTGAGCTATGGCTAAAGGACCCATGACCTCAACACTGTCTGCCATTCAGCTCCCAGTGAAAGGTGTACAACTCATGCAGGCTGTGCTTGCACTTTTCATTCAGCTTTCTGCTCCTGCATCTTGCTTTAGCCTGACTTTTTTTAAGGGAAGGTAGAAATTCAGACAGACAAACCTTCCTGTCTTTTTCAGCTTGATTACAGCTGAACTTCTCCACTTCTGCCCTTAACACTTACCATTTGTGATAATAATGCCTGGGCTTGGAATTTGCTCGTGAGGCTGGCAGTCCTCAGGGGCAGGGTGGTCACAGGATAGTGGGTACATCCCAGCTGCTCTGATGGGCTCACTTCTCATAGGGCTGCAATGTTTGACAATATCCAATAGGCAGAGGCACAGCCAGGCACTCGGACCACAAGCCAAAATGTGCTTATTATCCAGCAGATGGTAAGTGAAAAACAAAGTTCCATTTGTTGATGGCATCTCAGATCAGTTAAGCAATAGGGTATCCTAATTTGTGTAAGTTTTACACACTCACAATGGAATAAAATATGATTTCTGACTGTGTACCTTGCCATGTGAGATTTTAGAAATTTTTGTGACATCTGCCCCATCCCTGGCAGTGTTCAAGGCCAGGCTGGATGGAGCTTTGAGCAACCTGGTCTAATGGAAGGTGTCGCTGCCCATGGCAGCCGGTTGGAACTAGATGTACTGTAAGATCCCTTCCAACACAAACCATTTTGTGACCCTATCTGTGAAACACTCAATATATAAATACTGCAAGTACTGTTGTAGAATATTGATGCCGTCTTCCATCAGTTTAAGGCTGTGCTTTGAGCAGTTGATTTTTTATGGTACACTAAAGTCAGCCCAGCGGATAGCAGTATGTTGGTACCTAAACTACTAGCCACGTAGCCTGTCTCTCCCCTTTGTGAACACCACGTAGATTCAGGGCCCCGACAACTGCCAGAAGGATCACCGGATGTGGCTCCGGATGCCTAACTCATAGCAAGGATCACACCTGGACTCCTTGAAGTCAGGGAGAACCTGACCTTCCAGCCGATCCCTCAGCAGCTTGCTTCATTTCTTCAGGAATACTAACAGCAGCCCATGTTGTCCATGCACAGTGAATAAAGCCGCGGGGTCCGCCGGCCGCGGCCACCCCAGCGACAACAGCGGCCACCCCACCGCCTCACCACAAAGAGCCAACACCGCCCGACGCCATCACCCCCCGAGCGCAAGCCGAGGGCCTATCCCAGCCCTTCTGGGCGGGGCCTTGTGCGCCTGTAGACCAATCAAACACCGCGGTATCCGCCCCCCGCGGGGGGTGCTCTGAAGCGCTGGAGGGGAGGGCTGTCACTCAGGTGACGTCACGGGGTGGAGCGGCATGGGCGGCCCGGCGGAGGTATGGCTGCCGTTCACCTCAGTCCTCTGTCGTGGGGGTTGTTGGGCTCAGCTCTCTCTGTGCCGGGGACACCCGCGGGGAGGCCGGCTCTGGAGAGTGGCTCCCCTCGGCTGCAGCATGGCGAGGGACTCGTGAGGCCTGGAGCGCGGGGCGAGCCACGGGAGCCTACCGGCAGTCGGGAGGGCCCGGGCTACTCTGGGCAGCCCTCAGTGGAGCAGCCGCCCGCGGGTCCCTGTGCCTGCTCTGCCTCTGTGGGGTTCTGCCGGAGCCGCTGTGCCCCTCGGGGGAGCCCAGAGAGCCGGAGGGGTGGGTTCGCTGCCGTCCTGCCCGCTCTTCCCATCCTATTCGTGGACGTAGATGCGGGCTGATCCCGGTGCAGGCTGGTGTGTTCACGGAGCAGCGGCATGGCGCTCGGGCAGCAGCAGCAGCAGCTGACAAGCCGCCTGCCGTGGCTGTGTCTGTGTCTGGATGCTGTCTTCTTGCTAGCCTCCCCCCTTTCAAGCTAGGCAGAGGCTTCTCTGAGGCCTCCTGTACTGTGCCTCTGTAGGACCATTACCAAGCAGAGAGAGCCTCTGGGAGGCAGCGGTGGAATGAAATAGTACTTCATCCCTGCCCTGGGGTGGTTTTGTTTTCAGCCGCTGCAGCACTTACAGGGACACTCGCTCTGCACCCCCCTGTCAAGCAGCAGAATATCAGCTGGCCTGGCTCCTCATTCAGCTCCTCCAGATGTCTGTCACGACGAGGCTCTCTGACAGCCTGAAGCTGGCTTTATCTAAACCTGTGCTGTCTCTTGTCCTTGGCGAAAGTTCAGTCTTTGACTATATATAATGGTTTGGCTTGAAAGGGATGTTAAAGATATGTAGTTCCAACACCCCTGCCCTGGGCAGGGACGCCTTCCACTAGAGCAGGTTGCTATATACAGGTGCCATATGCAGGAATCTGCTCCACAGTGTGCATCCCACTGTGTCACTTGACAGTGTTTGCTGGGCTGTCTTCATGTCGTGTATTTCTGTGCTTCAAGCTGCTAGTTAGTAAATGCCTTGCTTATCTTACAATATCAATTATACATGAAATATGTATCTTGTGACATCTGCCATCAGTTATTTTTGAACATGTTATGAGGAAAGAAAAGTAATCCCTGTGGGGTTTTCCCTATAGTTGCCTGTAATTTCTAAACCTAGTGTATCCATTTTTCATACTATTCTTATTTTGGTCTTTTCCCTCGGTAGTGAAGCTTGTACATGGATCCTACAGCTACAGTATTCAATAGTTGCTGTCAGCATGAGGTTCTCGTAATCATATATACTCCATATGGCTCTACAGACCCAAAGTAATTTGGTTGTAATAAATGTGTAGATGCTCCCTTAATTCTTATATTTAATAATGTCAGTGGGACATGTGAGATAAAAATCCTTTTTCCACTGTAGGAAACTGTAGTTATAGAAGAATTCATATTTCTTATTTATTTTTAAGTCTTACATATAGTTAATGTTTCTTACTGTGGAAGACTTAGTATTCAAGTCAAATATGGCAGTTAGCTCTCAAATAGCTATATAGGGAAGGTTGAAAGTTTATGCCTTGAAGCATCCTTTGAAGCTGGGGATGATTATTTTTCTAATGGAGAAAATAAGGTGTGGAGTGATAAAGTGACTTGCCATTATTGCTTGGAACATATTTGAACCAGAGGTAGAGTTACTGATTTAGTACTCCTAAACAGAAAAAATGAAATTGGACTTGCAGTTTTGGCTTCTTTCTTAATTGTCTGATTTCTCTTTGTTGTAATGTCTATACTGGAAATATGAGGTTTTTAATTATATTGTTTTTCTTTTCATTTGCAGGTTAAAGTGAAAATACCTTTTGGAAACAAGTATCTCGATGCTGTCTTTTCTGTTCCAGAGAAGAAACCAACATATGGAGTGATTCTTACCCATGGAGCTGGAGGAGATATGAACTTCCCTCACTTAGTGTCTTTGGCAGCCTGTCTTGCATCCCATGGAGTCCTGTGCCTACGGTTTACTTGTAAAGGCCTTAACATTGCCTATAGGGCTAAGGCCTTCAAAACAGTTGTGGTAAGAAGTGACCGAATTCTGCCATGGGTGTCATCTTCTGGGTTTCTTAAATCGTGACCAAAAATCGGTCAAGCAACAGCAGGAAAATCAGAAATGATGGTTAGCTAAATAGAGCACTGCTTGTAGGATCAATTTTTATATGGGCAGTAGCGTATATGTGAGTTTGGGTGCCAGGAGAGAAAGAAGAGCTTGAGAAAAAGATGTGAAGAAAGCAAGGGTGTTTTGTGAGAGAGCTTACAGCTTGAAAAAAGGGAAGTATTTAGGGTGGAAACAGGAGGTGGGTGTTCTGCAAGGGCTTCATGAGGGGTGGGAAAGCTTTGGAAGCAGTTTATGTAGGAAAGCTGACCTGGGAATTGAGCTGAGCCTCTGAGGGTTGGTAGCTGGGAGAAAAAGCCTTTGAGGAAAGAGTAGGGGACTCCAGGTCACAGGAGGAGTTGAAACACAAGAGATTAAGAGTAGCATATGAGAGGCCTATAACCTAAATAGTCTTCGATTTCAAAATCAGTTTAAATTGTTACATGTGTGTGTTTATCTCTGCTGCTGCTGCCTTATTTAAGATGTTCACATGTACCTAGGTTTTGTTAAAGTGAGCAACATTTTGTTATGATAGTACCAGCTTAGAGTATCTTCCTTTTCTGGAGCATGTAGGAAGGAAGGGAAATGCTACTTTTACTGGGGCATGGGAAAGCAGCTTGAGCACTTTGCATTGAGCATCAGACGTTTTTATAGGGGAATGAAGTGTAGTTATTAAGGAATTAATTGTGATTTTATATACATTAATTTGAAGTTAGACTTTGCTAGATCTGTTCTCTATTCTTCTATGAAGAATATAATGTTAGTGAGTTTATACTAATTTGCTGCTGTGCAAAGGCAATTCAAAGGCATCTGCTAAAATAACATCTGGTTAGTTACCTCCTGAAAACTGAAAAATTTGTTCCTGAATTTCATCTTTTCTGTCAGACATAACTGACAGATAATTGTCTTAATCTTTAAATTGAAAATACATGACCTCTGTGAAAGGCACTTTTGCTAACTTATCTTGCCTTTCTACAAGCTAAGAGTGTGTTTCTGGTTTGTTACTGTAAGTTAATTTGCAGTGATTGTTTATGTTTTGGTAACTGGATAGGCCATCTGATCGTAAACTTGGCTGACAGCTAATGTGAAATTGCTTATGTTTATTATGTTGTTGCTGCAAAATGTTAGGAAGTTATTTGTATGAAAAAAGACCAGAGCATCTTGTGTATATCTGGTTTTTGTTTAATCTGCAGTGCTGAAAGAGCTTCATGGTTTGTGTTTAGTAGCTAGAAACAAACAATTCCTAGCTTCCCAGCTGTCTTAATTCCGACTTGTAATGCTTCTCTTTATCTCATTTCTTTAGGAATACCTAAAGCTTTCTGATGATTATAAACTTTCAGGTGTCTTTCTTGCAGGTATTATTTTTATTATCTATAAGTTTACTCCTATGCTCTCTCTAAAGATGATCTGTAATTACTCTATTGTTGAAGTCTATCCCTCTTTGGTAGGAGGTGGATGAACAGATGTGGATGACAGGTTTCAGTTTGAGGTGGCACTAAAAGCTTGCTGTCTGACATGGGAACAAGATGAATGAAGTCCCACTGGTCAGTTGCCTAGGGAGAGCAGTTCAGCTCTTTGTTGGCAGCTGAATGGTCTAACCTTCATTAATTGATTAGTGGTCCACTGGGAGCAGCGGTGCAAAGACTGCTGACAGCTTTGCATTTGGGTATCTTAACCTGGAGCTGAACGCTGCCAGCCCCAGTAACTGGTGGCTGCACAGGGCAGGTGTGCCTCTCAGCTGTCTCACTGCTGCTGGGGTCACACATGGGAACATCCAACCTGCCACTGCCTTCAGATTCCAGACCTGTTCACCCTCCTTCTAATGCCACAGATCTCACTCCAGAAGAGGAACAAAAGAGCGTTAGACCATGTACTTTGGGAGAAAACTTCCTTGTCACTTGTAAGTGACAAGGCATGTGTTCTCTGATAATCAATGTGTACTTTTTAACTGCAGGTCTTGAAGAATTCTAGTTGCTGATATATGAAAAACCATTTTCCTAAAATGGGTTTTGGTAGATGAAACCTAGTGACTGGTAAAAAAAAAAAACAGTTATGTGAAAAGGGAAATAGAAGGGTGTGATTAGGAATAACTTGATACAGGAAACTGAAAATTCTCTGATTAAGTGAAATCAAATCTGCACTGATGCAAGGTAATCCCACTGGAATCAGCCACTTCTAACACTTCATTACAGAACATTGTCAGCTCATATGCCTCCTCTTTGAGGAGATATTTTGATACCATTTTGCTGTTGTAGACTGACCTCATGCTACAAGTTCACACTTTAATATTTTTTTCCCTCCCTTCTACTTGTAGGCTGAAGTCTGAGGTGTGCATAAACACTTGCTGGATTTATTTGGGGAGTAAGATGCATAAATATTTGGGTTTAATTTGAGCAGACTAAGGTTGTACAAACAAAAATTGTACAAGATAATAGCATTACTATCTCAGATTTCAAGGGTCTGGAGGATAGGACTTGCCTCTCTCTTCCTTCTGCCCCTAGGATGAGCTTTGTTCTTTCCAGTATTGCAAAGGATCCTTCTCTATTTATTTGTCTTTATCCCCCCTTCTTTTTTAAGTGGGGATGTAAAATCATAATATAATCAGACAAATATTTTAGAAGAAAATATTGAAATTAAGATTAATATTTTATGGAGTAGATGAATAAAATTATCTCTAGCATTTTTTAGTAACACTGGCTGAAATACACTCATTTTTAGTTGTTTACTCAAACAGAATGTAGATGAGGTGACTGCAGATGTACTTTTTTCCTTTAACATGGGAGAAAGGCCGCTCCATGGGCTCACGAGCTGCTGCATCTGTGGTACATCAGCTTAGCCAGGGTGATGATGATGATGACTTCATTCAAGGTCTTGTATGTTTATCTTACCCATTGCATCGACCAAAACTTCAGTCCAAGCTCCGGGATGAAGATCTATTGCTGATCAGATGTCCAGTGCTGTTTGTCTCAGGATCAGCAGATGAGATGTGTGAAAAAGTGAGTACCCTTGTAAATCCTGCTGTGAAGGGGCAGTAGGGAGGAATGAGTCCCAGTGGCGTCTATACTGGTGTACACGGCTGTGACTTTGATTGACAGCATTCTCTCTCTCTCTCTCTCTCTCTATATATATATATATATATATATATTCTGAAGGAAGCCTTGGGTAGGAAACTTGATCGGACATCAGGAAGCTTGGTGGT
>JAOEHX010058244.1:0-16146 GCA_025448015.1 Bolborhynchus lineola
CAATTACTTAATTATTTACATTTATTTACATTATCTTCCCAATTAAAAAAAAATTTGCTTTTTCTTTTGTTAACTTTCACGAATCATTGTTAGGGCTCATTCTCAAACACATTCGATAATAGGCTCTTCTTCAGAAGTTCACTTTGAATGATAACATTTTCAGAAGTTCCTAGAACAGATTTTGGGCAATATTAATCAAAATCACAAAACCCAGTTTTACATATACAATTTCACATTATGTACTTTCAGCATCAGATGACCTCTCATCAGCAAGAGTGTCTCAGGAGAAGACAAGGCTCTGGGAGACCAGAGAGCAGCCTTCCAGTACCTTAAGGAGGCCTACAAGAAAGCTGGAGAGGGACTTTTTACAAGGGCATGCAGGTACAGAAAAAAGGGGAATGCCTTTAAGCTGACAGAGGGTAGATTTAGATATTAGGATCAAGTTATTCACCCTGAGTGTGGCGAGGCACTGACAGAGGTTGCCCAGAGAAGCTGCGGCTGCCCCATCCCTGGAATGTTCAAGGCCAGGTTGGACGGCGCTTGAAGAAACCTATCTAGTGGACGGTGTCCCTGCCTATGGCAGGGGGCTGAAACTAGGTGACCTTTAAGGTCACTTCCAACTCAAACCATTCTATGATTCTGTGTCATACCTATTATTCAGGCTGGGATATCCTCTATTATCCGGGACTACAGAAGTGGAGGGCATCATCTTGGTAAGCGGTGGAGCTTCATGCCATTCCATATGGGCACATACTTGCTTTGCTTACACAAACACTCAGGCCAAAATATGCACTCTTAGTAGTCTATACCATAAATGAGATTCAAGTTTTATTCATCTATACACAGAAGGAAACACCATGAAACATGGGTGGGGAAAAAAAGAAAAAAAAATCAGGTAAACTTTTTTGTTTAATTTGCAGATACATGGTTATCTTTAACTACTGTACTACTCACACATCCTATTTATTTATTTCTTACCTGAGTGTTATTATGATCAGATGCTGGGAAGGCCTCTAATGAAGGGAAAATTATTGCACTTCCTACAACAATTATATAAAGATGCACTTTCAGTGTCTGACATAAAGGTAAAAAGACAGAAAGGTTCCCAGCACAAATGGGCATCTATGTATTATCCATCTTTAATGAAATGGCTGAAATTTGCCTCACCTTGCTTCAATTCAAATCTTTATTCAGACATCTTCTCCAGGATATATTACTGTCAGGTTTTGGGGTTTATTTTAATAAAATATCTAGAAAACAGTAAGCACTCTAGCTTCTGGATGTTCGCACATGCAAGCTGTGTTATGTTTTCAGTGGGACTGAATTACTCACTGGAATAAAACTTTTAGGATCACTATTTTAAAAAGTACATTTAGGCAACACCGGTCCACCAGGTAGTAAAGAATTCACTCTATAAAAACAAATTTTGTTCTTACACAACAGAACGAAAATGTCAGATCTGCAACAATCCCAAATGGAGTAGTCTTCACAGGTTATTTAAATGAAAAATAATAATAAAAAAAAAATAAACAAAACCAAAAGAAATACACATATTAAAAAAAAAAAAAAAGAAAAAAAAAATACACACAAACCAAGACATCTACATTGTATACTGTCGGAACACACTATATATTGATATATATTGCTGAGCATCATACCCCCCAGGCTGGGTTGGGTTTGTTGGGTTTTTTTCAGAACTCTATTAATTAAAAACAATGATTTGTCTTCTCTTTTGTAAAATGTAAAAAGCAGAGAGTTTGTCTTTAAAATACAGTTGTCAAATATCAAGGGGTATATACATGCTAACATTTACCCTAGGGGTATTTCAGGGCTAGAGTCTGTTACGAATAAAATCTTTATTCATATGAACAGCTACCTGGGGGGCAATACTGAATGTTACATATAATATTTATATACATATATTTATATATATATATATTTCTTATATTTATATCTTTATTCAAAATAATCTAGCAGTGCTATTAAAACAAACTGTAAGCTACACTGTATTTAGTCTCTCTGCTTTGCTGATATGTCTCATAGTACTAACTTTTCTGAGTTTGAATTACTTACTGTAGAGTACCGCCCCTAAAATATGAAATACTTTCATCTAGCGTGTCATAACAACTGATCTATTATTTGAAATGCTAAAGATTGTTCATAGTAATAAAGAATAGAATTACAAGAAAAAAAAAAATAAAAGCAACCTTTCCCCCTGACCCCCCTATTAAATTTGCAATGCTATTTTCGAATTTGAGAAGTTCCATTGACTTAAGAAAAAAAAAAGGCTAAAAAATATTTTTTTTTGTTACGTGCCTTTTGGAATTACTGAGTAGTCACTGTGTGCTATGGAAAACAACTTTAGACAAGATCAGTCATCTACATTTTTTATTAAAGAGTTTAAGCTGTCTGAAGCAAATTGGGAGACAAAGCAGACAACACAGCAGCTCTGCAGACTGACAGCAGCCTGTGGAGGTCACATCTCCCTGCTGGACCTTCCTAATTTACTGAATGAAAATGATAATATTCCATTAACTGCTAGCAAAACTGCATGATTGTTGAAAAACTTGTTTGGAGAAAGCACAGTAATTCTGCCTGTTTCAGCACATTTCAAACACTGTGATTTGGCAACTGCCACCCCCAAGGATGAAAATCCTTGGACTAATACAATGTCCAGACAGAAACCTTCTTTCCAATTAAGGAAAAATCATGTGAGTCTGTGCATAGCAATTAAGAAAGCTCTCAAAAATGCTCAGCTCTGTCACTGCTGTACTTCAATATATTACACCATTTCAAGCTTACTAGAAAAGTAAGCCGCCTTTAAAAACTCTCCCTATGGCCTTCCAAGCTGGAGGACTTGCTGCATGCCTGATCTTCCCCATTCATCAGGGCTCCTGTCCTTCTTTGAGGAGATGAATGAAGACGTGAGCTGGTTTAACAACAGACTGCACAATGAATCCATGAAAACTGAAAAGCGACAATTTTCTAGAGAAACACACAGCACAGCCTTCGTGATGGGGAGCTAATATAAATCTATGCAGCACTGCAGATAAAATACTAAGTGTCTGATACCCTCCATAATAACTACATGTGTTCTCCCTTAAAGGGTGAGGACATCTCCCTGAGACAATTCTGGACAGATCCTCTTATTCTTGCATGGGAACATCATCTTATTGCACACCAAAATATCAGCCACACGGTTCACAAAAGTAACATCAGATGCACTGCTCGTTACTAATTCAGCTTTAATTCTTGCTCAAGCAAGTACGTCTGTTCGCTGACAAAAATATTTAAAAGTTCCTCACATAAACTCCCTAGTCACTGTAAAGTATCTGAATTTAATACCTATGATCCTGCACTGTATACTCTGCTTCAAAAGCACTTTTTAAGACTGTCCCTTAACTCACTGAACATTATCTGACAACTAAACAAACCTGCTTCTTTCGCATAATCAGCTTATATGTATAAAAGAACAGATCTTTCAAACCTTATATATACTACTGCTGTAAGGATGTATAGCAGTATCAGACTTACTAGCATCAATATTACTTCTCTACATACCAGCATTTTGAAATAAAGCACAGTTTGAAAATAAAAATTTAGTAATGCAGCTCCATTACCAAGTGTTCGCCCTCAAAATATTTGTGTCCTTCCTGTATTATTAAATGTACAAACAGAAACAAGCTATTTATGAAACAATCCATTTATGAAAATCATGTGTAAAAGAAAATTTTTATCCTACAAATAAAGTAATTAAAATAATGCAAATTTGATATTTCCCATGACCTCACACGAAGGTTGAAATATCTAAATGCATTATTCAAAACAAACTCCTACCAGTTTACAACAATTCTGTCTTAGCAAACTACTACCTGGGAAGCACATCTTCAATGGCAAGCTAGAAATAAAAGAATCGATGTTAATTTTAATTAATGTTGTTTCTCATAGGAGATAGTATTCAGTCTTACAAGGTTGCAGTCTGCTGCACTTTAATGAAATACAGGAAACATTCAATTACAAAACAAACATTAAAAATGTGCAAGTAAAGTAGAAGGTACCTCTATCAGTTTTCCTCTTATCAGCCATATCAGCCCTTGTTCCTAAAATTTTATCCTGACTGTGAGGACAAGGTACATACTCTTTTTTAGACATAGCATCTTAGTCAACTTTGACTATTTGATTCTGTCTGATCAAATTCTAAGCAGCAACAGGAAAGAAAAGCTTTCCTCTCTTTAAGATGCTCTATTGGTTAGATCAGATTTACTTGCTGTCAGTAAAGGTTATATTTGCACATAAGTCTATGACAGATTGCAAGTTTATTAACTTCAAATGAGTTTTCAGGCTGCTGGGTTGAGGTATTTTTGCTGGGTTGCTGTTTTTTTTTTGTGGGTTTTTGGTTGGGTTTTTTTGTCATCATTCCTTCCCCCTTCCCCCAAGATGTGGGTTACTTGACAAATTGGAGTTAAGGTATCTTAGGTCAATGTAACTATAAGTTAAACTAATGAAGTGTATGTCTATGAGAGATGCCTGATTACTTTAATACAGTTAGTGCTGGACAGCTTGGGCTGCTGACCTTGAAGGAACACAGATAACATTGTGATGCGTTGGAGGATGTGGTTGTGATACAAGACAAATTTACATAACAGTTTGTCATATACACTCCTCCAAAACAAAACTGTTGCAAAAGGAAAGCAACAGGAAACCAACGCTAAATGCCTCACAGGAGACAAAGCAGGGAAAATGAAATATAACATTTGTCTTGGGATGGTAGCTTATTTTAAATGTAAGACAGAAACAGGAACAGAAAAGGTGTACATTTACACAGTATGTATTCCAAAATGGATTAGACATTGTGTTGGGTCACACTACTCAAATGCAGACCTCTACAGCACAAGATCTACTCTTGAAAAATCATATTCCTCTCCAGCCAACTATGCCTACTTGTTCCTGGTAGCAAACAGCAGACCCAGTTCTGACCTGCAACTAGTTAGCACAGCATTTAGGTCGCCCAGGGTCCTGCTGAAGTTTCATTCTGTTGCTGAAAAGCAGCTGCTTGTGCTAAAACATCTCTATGCAGGAACTGGCTCTCTCCACGAAGGCACAAAGTCAACGAAGTGCTCATTTACTCTGCATGCTACAATGCTCTCTGCTGCATGCCCTGAGTGGAGCACACGCTGCACCACATGACATGTCACTGCTCAAGACAATCATCTTACCACATCTCAACTGATGAGGTAGGACAAGTAAAATTGCTGGGTTTAAAGACAGCTTGGTTCTGGAGTGACTGATTCTCACTACATGATTGCTATCTCTTGACCTAAATAGTCTGTTTTTATCAGTCCAGGTTCTAGCTGATAGAAATTTGCCACTTACATACATGCATAATTGACATCCACAGTTGCTGGAATAATGTAGAACCACACCATCATTAAGATAAACTTGCTTCCTTAATCCTCCAGGTCAGCCCGAGTGATACACACTAATAAATCAGACTGCTAACAGATACGTTGGAGGGCAAGTGAGAAAGCACGCAGTGTTCACATCTGTGCCACTTTTGAACCTAGTCTGTGAAGCACAGTTTAAAACTTTCAGTATTCACAGTTTAAAACTTTCAGTTTTACTAAATTCATTTCATAATTTTAAAATAAGATGTACATATACAAGTATACACAAGAAGGTATCAATGTACTTTGGCTGAGAGACTCTCAAGGGCTACCAATGCATAACAGAATAGTCTCAGAAACTTTAAAACACAGCAGCAATTTCCCAATTATACCCCAAGAAAAGATGCAAGAACAAAACCTCCTGTTGTCCACTGCAAGGCACCATTTGCTTGCATATATTCACCTGCATGCAAACATGAAGATTCAACTTAAGAGAGTTGGCTGAAGGCCTCTCTAATTTGAGTTTAGAAAATACCAAATTCCTGGGTTACCTGTAATTAGGACTTATTGGCACTGTTTGCATGAAATAGAGAGCAGCAGTCCGTGCTCTCCAATGCCACTTCTTGGCAGGGAGCGTACAGAGGACACAGTCTTCTTGTAGCTCCTCCTGGAGAAGATCCATTAGCTGTTTGTGGGAACCGCCATAAAAGGCTTCAATGAGAAGAACACACATTTTCCAAGGGGTTCCAAACTGTGGATTCTGAAAATGACAATAGAGAAATATTTTTCTTTTTTTTTTTCCTAACTAAAAAAAATACATTGAAAAGAAAAAAGCAGAAATATATTGCAAGGCCTTACAGTGTCTTCATTTCTGATGTAAAATTAATCCTTCATATTAATGAGTTTGCTTCAGAAAAGGCTACCTAGAAATCATGATGACAAAATTATCACACCTATTAGTTTCAGCCATTGAAAGATACCATTTGTGATTTTCAAATCAATCAAAATGTGCAGGACTTAAAAAAATACTGTATTTTGAATTTATTGTTGGTTCCAATCATGATACTTAAAAGCAGCTTTACTTTACACACTCACTCTCAAATACATACAATTCTTTCATAGGTTAGGAAGTAGTTTATTAATTTTTACATATGTTTCCCCCCCCCTCTTCCTGGTGGTAGATAAAACTATTGGACAATTCAAACACACTCCGCCCCAATAATAGTTAATAATGGTAATCTGGGTGAGTTGAGGGCAGAGACCAACATGGGGAGATGCAGACTGAGCATCCCCCCAGGACTCTCTCCTGCAGTGCTTGATCTGGGATCACTGCCCAAGTCACATACTTGGAACCTACAGGACATGTAAACCATGTGGGTTTTTTTTTTTAATAAATACTCCAAAATGGCTGGAAGACAACAGTGTCGCAGGTTTAAGGAAGTTCTCAGATAAGAAACCACAGAGCTGCTTGCAAACAGGATGCAAAAAATGCTGCCCAAAGTGAAGGGAAAGATGAACACCCTGTGACTATTGCTCATCTCTTTCATGAGTCACAGACTTGGGGTACTGAAAAGCTTCTTTTCATATACTTTGAACAAAACCATCACATACGATAGTTGAAAACAAAACCCTGACAGGTATTCACCATCCATGACTACCTCGCTGATTAGTTCCTTTTCAACATAACCCAACAAGGCAGGACTCTCCATTAATGTTATTTTCCCTGTCTCAGTGCCAAGTTCAGGTTAAAAAACAATTATGGATGCTGTAATCAGAGGATAGAAAACAACCAAAACAATAAAACCTTACAAGTGCACAGTAGCTATCAAAATACCAACTAGTCAGCGAGACAAATCCAAATACCAAATAAATTTAATTGGGAGACAAAATGTAAGAAAACTCTAGACAGCTTTGAGTCATTGGCCCATCACAGCGCCATATAAAACAGTGATGCAGATCTCAATTTCAAAACAATCAACAAAGTGTTCTGTGCTCTGACTTTCATGCTATAATCCAGCCTGGATTTAGGTTATAATTTGCTCTATTATTTACTCCCCCATACTGTTCCAAATAAATTATATTTGAAAGGAACATATTTGTCAAAAAAATTGAAGCTATAGCCTTCTGGAAGCAGAGACTTCATTCCAGTTTGCAGCTTGCTTCTTTTCAGGTAGCAAAGCCGATTTTGATCTCTCTTCCATTGACCTAATTTCAAAAATCACACATTTGAGATCACTGATGTTTCCTGAATTTACAATGATGCAACCGAAATCATACTCTCTGCTCTAAGGCCCTTAGAGTAGTAACTGTTATAAAAACACAAGCTGTGTTTTAGAACCCGCACTATTCACCTAAAGAACAATTTGTAATTAATCATGCTACGCTTGTCATCAAATGTCACTGAAAATTTAACTTGAAGGACTAGAGGGAAGCATTTTGCAAGTTCAGCCCTTGAAAAAGAGGTACGTGAAAAGCTGGTAAATGCCACTGAGTCAGTCACTCAGAGACAGGAGGAGTTGCAGTTAATTTTCAAATCATTAGCGCTATCAGTAATAAAGTAATTCGTTCATGAAATATCTGATCAAATTGCACTTCATCAGACTAGTTCTGAACCCAGTTTTATCGCTAGGTTTAGCTGAATCAACAGTGTGTTCCTCGGTTTTATTTTGCAACATTTTTCAGTGCACATCTCTTATGGGGACAGAAAATGAACTGTTTGTCCTGATGGTAAGAGATTTTTTTCAGTTCTCAGGTTTCCTTCTTGCTTAAAGATCCGGACATTTAGGTGACTCTGCATTTATCCAACCTGTAGTTCTATTAATAAAAAAGCATTCTGCAAATATTACAAAAATATTACCCTACAATAAGCTCCCTTTGGCTATTTGCATTGGGAAACTGGGTTGAAATTATGGATGCATCGTGGAGCGGATCTTAGGCCACTCTTGCTATATAATTCTTTACAGTAACACTCACAGACCCAACGGCAGCAGCACATGAGAGTGAAAATCAGCAGCGATGCATTTTTAAGAGATGATCCAAAGCTCAAAGGCTTCTTACAAAACTCTCACTCCCTAAAACCCCAAACTGCTCACTAAAAACCTCACTAGCACTTACAGGATTCTAGGGTGGTATGATCTGTATACATTACTAGCAATATACAACAAATGCAACTTAGAAACATGTTATCTAAGGAGCAGTATATGGTGTGTTTTGTTCTTGTTTTGTTTTTTTACAAGATGCTACCTACATATGAAACTACTAAAGAATAATGGCAGCGCAATATATGTCATGTTGACTTCAGGGGTTGAGTAAGCTGGAGCAATGAAAAACTCAGTAAGTCTTCTGTTTTAAGAAGATACACTGATAATGCAAAGGAAATTACATATAACTAATAATTTCTTGGATTTAAAAAGGCACAGAGGAGGTAGGAGACAGTCATTTGCCTCATATTTCACCCACGACTTCCAGTTTTGTTCACATACAAAAAATAACATCTATTATTTTTGCTTTATTTCCCTTGACCTAGCCAAGTGAAGGTAAATATGTACCATATACTCCTTAGAGGTCTCAAAAAGACACAGCTGATAAATGCTCTGAGAACATTCACCTTATCTGATGAAATGCAATCCTCAATTAAACATAAATCAGTCCAGGTATTCTTTTCCCCATTTCAACAAATCCCAACAAATATTAGAAAACCAGAATTGCTTCCCCTTTCTCATTCCAGTACTTCCTCTCTAGAGCCAGCAATCCTGGGTGTTCCTCTAACAGCTCAACCCCATCCACAGGGCTGCAGCACCCTCCACTCTGAAAATCTTTTACACTGCCTATACCTTAAGCAATAGCACATTCTTCAGGATATTTATTAACTAGAAACTATCTGAAATTAAAAAAAAAATCCTCTAAACTGGTAACAGTGTCAAAAATTACGATTAATAGAGAGGTATATTGAGGTACTAAGAAATTTAGGCAGGTCATTAGGTGCTGCCACAAAGCGAGCATCTCACAGTGACATTCATCCAAGACTTCAGTTCTACTGCATGGTGAGCACGTTGCAAAAACATAACAAATGGGCCACTGCTGTTTGACCCAATAATCTTCCTTTAAAAGAAATTCTGAGTACTATGCAGAATAATAAATTAATATTTACTTTAATAGCACAGAAGCATTAGCTGTTAAACTAGCCATAGAAAACATGGCTTCTTTTTAAACTCCAGGTGAACACCAGAGTATTTTTGTTAATCAACCTAGGTAAGAGAAAACTCATCATTTTCCATGATTTATTAAAGAATACACATTCACTCTGTTTTATAAACAGAAATGTGGTTTCACAAACATCATCACAGCTTGAAACAGAAAGCCAAAATTAGCTCTGTTCATTGATGTATTCAGACAACATAAATTACAGATTATGCTTAAATGTCTGTCCAACAAAATAGTTGAATAACAATCCAAAACCAAAGGAATAACTGTTAATATATTCCATAGGTAGAGAGCTGCTATTAGTTACAGGAAATAAGGTATATGGTTTCAGTAATGATTGTTTTAACGGTTGCAGTCCCACACGTATGAGAAATTTATTCCACCACCATATCCAGGGCATATGTGGTTCAGTATCTTGTAACTCAAACAACTACAGAACTGATCAGGTATGCATTGTGAACGTAAACGTACTTACCACCCCTGAGAATTTCAGATAAACACACCATAATACCTAATAAAGACAAAAGTTTTTTATGTTCCACATTCAGATAAAATGGGATTTTCCAAAGGACTACTGCAAGGTCTTTACCTTTCCTGCTGTGTCCCTTCTCCCTCCAGCCTCATCTGATGCGGTATATACACACACAGAGGCTTAGATACCCTCCCACTCATGGCAATGACTCACCGAAACCTCAGAGCTGTACCTTAAAACATAATCACATTTTAATGTTTGACCAAAATTTAACTCCCATTTAGATCACCCAAAAGTACCGGCTCTAAGGTTTGTCATTACTAAACTGTGTAAGTGCACAAAGTGAGAATGCCACTTAGTTTATCTTTTATATAAATTAACTGGAAAAAGTAAGACATTCTCTACTTCTTTTGAGAATGTGCTAAACCAAAATTGTTCACCTTTCTTTTGATGTCTGCATCAGCACTAATATTAATTTACTGGTGGCACCCATAAACCACAGTCTGCCCCATTCACACAACCTGAGAGTTGCAAACACCTATGGAATGCTAAAACCTAATATTACCTGCAGGCATCAAGGATGCTAACCACTGTCTACACTGCAATACTCTAGACAGCAATTGCAATGTTTGCCTTTTGTGTCACTAACTACTAAAACACAACATTTAATTTTACTGTGATTATGATCTACATATTGGTTTGCAAAGACTATCTTTTTTACACTGACAAGCAAATTCCCAGCCAGAAATAAAAATAGAGTGAATGGGAGAAAATGGCAGAAGTCCTAGTGATCTTAGGTGAGGACTCCCCCACATGGGAACTGTGCCTCAAAATCTCTTTTAGTATGAGACTTATATATCATTCTTATTAAAGTATTTGCTTGAAGAACTGCTAAGTTATTCTTCTATGGGCTATTTAATATTAATGTAAATACACATATATTGAAAAATCAGCTCCTTGTAATACACTTTCAAATATGCAATTTTATTTTTTTTCTCCCTCATTCTCAGTATTATGCTCAAAACACTCGCACATCAGCGCAGGCGCATATCTAATATAGGTGAGAAGTACAGTGGCACCTTGGGATGATGTGCTTAGAACTGCAAACAACAGAATTTTTAAAGAAGTGTTTTGATCTCAACTAAAAAGCACACTGCAAGGATCGCCAGGTTCAGTTCTTACATCTGTGCTTTCAACCCTGAAATATAACAGCAGGAATTGAAAGTTACAGTTTAAAAATGTCCCATGGCTATTAATCCAGAGACACCCTGACAGAAGCGATGGTAATGCCTCCTTTTGGAGTTCGCATACTTAGAAAGTAACATGCTGTAAAATCTGCACATTACCCTGTGCATGATAAGTAAACAATGCTGCTATAAATCTTCATGAAAAAAGTTGTTAATACATATGCAGACTATGCACTTTAAAACTCAGTATTTAAATTATTTTATTATTTTAACTAGGCAAAGGCACTAATGGCCTTCATCATTTCTTGCTACAAACTACACTCGGTTTTTTTCAGCTACAGAAAGCAAAAAAATCCTTAGAATTTTCCTTTCACCTTTCTCCACGACATAGTCTAAGACTGTTATAAATACCTTGTATCTATACTTCTAGCCACCCTCAGTCTGCATTTTTGAAGATCTTAACATACATTGAAAATTTTTTTGCAATTTATACATATAATTTTGAAGGGTTTTTTTGGAGTGAAGAAAAGCATTTGTGGATCACATTCATGGTTAACTCAAACCTACAAAGAGCCAACACTACCTTGGTGTGGCAGCATCCACCCCACTTTTGGAGCACAGTGCTCAAATGACAAATTTCCATGAAAATTTCACTGACTGATCTCCTGATTCCCAGTACATTCTGAACAGCAATTACAACACACAGTTTGGTTTATATGTTTCTAATTGATCGATGAAATGATATACATGGGAATAAGTACTACTCAGAACAGGGTATCAGGGATACCCAAAGAGTCTGTAAACTATTTTTTGGGGTTCAGATTAACAAAGTATTGCTAATATTCAATTAGCAGAAAGTCTTCTTGGTTTTCAAGTCAAAAGAGAAAGGGATAAGATAAAAGGGGTGATGGAGAACCAGGGCCAGGGAAACAACTACAGCCTCGACTACCCATCACCAGCAAACCTCTTCTACAGTTTGTGCCTCTGCTTCCTCCCGTCAGTCATCCCAATACATTTACAGAATCCAACACAAGTATGCTGCAGAGCAGCTACCATATTCACAAAAAGTTCTAACATTATTTTGGGTAGCTCTTCAGCCAGTAACAAGATTTTTTGGGTTTTTTTTTTGGGGGGGTAACAGTACAGAACTAATACAAGTGTATAACCTGAAAATGCAAGATTAGCAATTGTATGTGAAAGAAAAGTAGTTACTCTGATTTAATACTTAATTACAAGCTTCCATTTGTCATGTAATTCAAAAGCCTGGAATAACGACAGTTTACTTCAGCAGAGACTGCTAATGTTGTTTAATAATATGTTCATCTTACCCAACTTCTTTGGACTGTGTTTAGAGTGCTTGAAGGCTCAAGAGAGTTTACAAGACTCATCTTTCTCAGTACTTACCCGTTACTATAAATTTGATAATACTGATGATCTTGAAGGCTTACATGAAGTTTAAATAGATGAATGACACTTGGTTTAGAATATCTCCAAGTGGAAAGGGAACTAATAGGTGTGGTAATGGGCAATGTAGCACTATTTTTAAACTTGACAGGAGACATATTAGTGGCTAGTTCCCTATTACAGAAATAGTACCGGTCTGGTAATAACGGGCTGGCATTTTGAAATTCCTCCAACTTATTGGGAATATGATAAGAAATGTGTTTCACACATTCTGGGCTTCAGACCATTTCTGTACAGAAAGTTAAGCATTACAAACCTGCATTCATAGCTTGAAAAAATGACTTGTAAATATTTTAACTATTTTTATTTGAAATACTTAGTTCATATTAGCTAACTGATTAAAAGACAAAACACTTTGTAGAAGGCACCATTAGCTGCTCTGTGAAACAGCAATATCACTGTACACCAAAAAGTTGGATTGTTTTCTATAGCAAATCACTCCTGTATCATCAAAATTTGGGCTTTAGCTCTTAAAACACTCCTCCTCCACAAGCTGGAATTGCAAGAGTTAATTTAAACTTTAATTTAAACATTAGGCTTGGTAGCAACTTTTGAGTGGGCACAAGCCAGATTTATTTTACAGTCAGAAACTATCCATTTGAATATGTGATGAAAGGATCTGCTTCTTCAGTCACACCTTGAGTCAACAAAAAGGATGGGATGAGATCTACTGTCAAATTGAGTTCAACTGTGAAATCTGTGAGGAGTCCCACACAGAGGAGAATTATGGAGGGACAGATATGTGAACTTAACAACATATGCCACTAAGGTTACTTCAAAATGAAATTAAATCACGATGGAAAATGGCCTTCAAAAGAGATGCCAAATGTGTCTGCCATTTTATTCACATAAAGACCTGCAACACAAGCAAATTAAAATTATAATCATGAGGATTTTGCCAAGCTTTGAAACCCTTCACCAAGTGAAGAGAATAAATTATCCGAGTTTTGTGTCTAAGAAGTAACATTTAAATATTACATTACTAGAGCAATTTGGAGATAACATTCTTGTGATCGATAAAACAACTTTAAGGTTGACAAGTTACCTGCACCAAATCCCCTGTTTCAAATGTTAAGAACTAGAATTAATTACTAGCAATTTTTCACCTTCTACTTGCCCAATTCTCATCTTTTCAAGAGAGCTGAACCAATGCTTCATACTAAGAATCGATGAGAACAGAAATACATCTCATTAACTTCTGTCCAGTCAGCATCATGTTGGCTCTTTCAGAAACTGCTTAAAAGCTCTCAAACACTGAATGAGGACTTTAAACAGCACTAACCATATTTTTCGATTTTAAGAATATTTACATCCTCTTTCCAACTTAATATACAGAAGATATGCTTTCCACATCAAGTGATATATCTAGTCTAATGATGTTGCCAATCTGATGTAATGATGAATCATTTTTCCTATAAATAATTTCCCAATAAAGTTTTGACTAAGCCCTCTGAAAGGGCTCTCACAATATTAAAAGCTCCAGAACATGGTCATAGTGCTTTCTGACAGCTCACTGCAAGTGTTCCCCAGCACCTCTGCTGCCATTAAGAATAGCAAATCTAACGTCTTCAGTCATTTGTCTCCATTCTATTCTCCACTGAGGCTGCAAAATACTTTCAAGGATTTGCTTAAAGCAATAGAAAAAAGCATATGCACACATTTTATTTTACTCTGCAAGTACAAGAAAGTTAAGGGGCCTACCTCCTCCACTAGGAAGTATCTATAGATACACACATCACAGAAAGCTGAAAAATACTGATATGAGATACAGAAAGATTTCTATTATAATCTGTCAATTGAAATGGTAAATCAGGAAACATTTTTTTTCCACAAATAAAAGCGATATACAAGTATCTCAAAACAATCTGTTTTGGAAGGTTATTTTGTTATTTTGTAAACAAGTTGAGGTTCTGAGCTGATGTTTTAAAAACAGATACTGCATAAGGAATAAATATTCATGTCTGGGGGAGATCCTAACAGATGTGAGACCAGCATGACCCTTTTTAGCACTACCACAGATAACAGCAAGGCAAGGACACGCACAGAGGACATCAAGATGTAAATTTTTTTCTTGAAGACTATCAGACAGTTGGTATGAGAAAAGCACCATTAAAATCACCACTATCAGAAAGCCTGTGCCTTTAGAACTTTGCTTTTGGTGTACGCAACAGAATCTGCCTATGGCATACAATCTGCACTGTAGTCTCTAACAAAGAAGGTTGAAAACAGGGAGATTTTTATTTTACTTCATTATAAATCATAACATTTTTTGTAAAACTCACTAGGATTTCTGCTTTATTGTGACTTGGGAATCACTTCTCTGCCTATTTACCAAAAAAAAAAGAATTTGTAAAGCGTTTACCATGCCTAAGTCAACTGGCCATTTTCATAAGACTTTCCTCATAAAATCTGAAAACCTTTATCTTGAACATTCTGTTCAAGAAAACTAAATGACACTGTCATTCACCAGATACTTGAACTTGAACCATTGGAGAACCTGCAGAACCTAGCTCATACCTCCTACAAATTGGTACAATGTAAGAATATTAAGTTTACAATGGCCATGCATCTTCACTGCAGAGCTCAAGCTGAAGAAACTATTTTAAGGTCATTACTGGAAGATCCTATTTAAAGTTTAGCTGGCTATTAGGAGGCTCTTTTACTGACACTGCTGATATGATGAAATGCCAGAAATACTGTTACAAGCCAACACCAGAAACTGTTTACACCTCATGCACGCAAGGTCTGTGCTTAATATTCCCACTTCAATTTAAAGTCACAAAGATCACAAGTTTCACCAGCAAGTTAAAGACTGTTCTGACTCGTACTAAAGACTTCAGGGTTATGCAGTTATTCTGGCCATTGGGAAATTTTGGCAGTATCATCAGTTAAGTGTTCACAGCAGCCACAAACAGCTCTTGGAGGCTTTAAAAACAACAGCATATGGGCAACTTGGAAATACCTCTAAAATAAAGGCAGTGGTTAGCTCAGGAGTCTTCCACATTCAATCAGACTCAAAGCAATGCTAGAGCTAAAATCTTTGATGCTATTTTTCACTATGATTTTTTCATATACAAAGACTAGTCAATTGTAGAGTTTAAGACACTGAGAAAATACACCAGGTACTCATGAGCTCTCAAAACAGTCTTAACAAATGCTCAACAAATAATGCTAACTTACCAGTACTCCTGCAAAATCTGAAGCTTTTGCTGTTGCTCTACATGAAAGCTGCGAACCTTTTTGCTGTGAAAATATAAGGACTAGGTATTAGGAAGAAATTCTTTACTGTGACAATGGCATAGGTTGTGATGCACTGGCATAGGTTGCCCAGAGAAGTTGTGGCTGCCCTATCTCTAGAAGCATTCAAGGGCTTTGAGCAACCTGGTCTAGTGGAAGGTGTCCCTGAATGCTGCATCACTTTACTGTGATGCACTGG
>JAOEHX010058251.1:0-12682 GCA_025448015.1 Bolborhynchus lineola
GGGAGGAAGCAGAGACAGAGCACCTGACCCAAACTGACCAAAGAGGTATTCCATACCACAGCACGTCATGCCTAGGATGTAGAAACTGGGGGCAAGGACCCAGAAGGGTTAGATCACTGCTGGGGTTGGGCTGGGTATTGGTCGGCAGGTGGTGAGCGGTTGTATTCTCTTCCCTTGTTATTTCCCTTATTATTATTATTGGTGGTAGCAGCAGTTGTTTGTGTTATACCTCAGTTACTGGAATGTTCTTATCTCAACCCATGGGAGTTACATTCTTTCGATTCTCCTCCCAATCCCTCCAAGAGAGGGGCGGGGGAGGAAAGAGGGGAGTGAGAGAGCAACTTCATGAGTTACAGCTGGGCTTAAACCACAACACATCCATTCAACTCAAATGAGTTAGTCAGGAGGATAAACATGCTGGAAATTGAAATGCATTAAGAATGGTTCCCTTATTACTTGTATTTTGTAGACCTCAGAATTTGGGTTTAATACTGCAGCACAGCGGGCGACATCTCTACAAAAATAGTGTCCAGCTTACTTCAGCTGACTCTATGTGGGCAGCCACTGAGTCACAAACCTTCAATCCTGGAAGGATTCACTCTCAGACATGCAGA
Source organism: Bolborhynchus lineola (assembly GCA_025448015.1). Lineage (NCBI taxonomy): Eukaryota > Metazoa > Chordata > Aves > Psittaciformes > Psittacidae > Bolborhynchus > Bolborhynchus lineola. The sequence continues at coordinate 615 of JAOEHX010058251.1, forward strand.
AAAGAGGTGAAAATCTGAGGAGAGAATGGCTTCACCAGGGACCAGCTCTGGAACAAACCAATATCACTGCAAATCTCCATACGGCCACAGCTTTGCTCCTGGGCTGAGAGTTTCAGTTTCCTGGTGCAGTTTCAGTGTTTGATCCTTGTTTCTTTTTGTTTCAGACTTTTTCCTGTAAGATATTGACCTATCTCTCACATTCTCCAAGAACATAGATGGCACCTTTTTGTTTTGGGTAAATCTTATTTTAATATTGGAAATTTTGGTGTAGCTTGGCCTTTTCATTTTTCATCATATCTATCTGTCCAAGAACTTCCTATGGTGGTGCAGCAGCCTTGTTAAGAGTAGATCACATGGAATACCAATTTAACACCAATACAGATGATTATATATTTTCAGTAGTTTTGCAAGGGTGGTTGTCTCTAATTTTTTGTTGTTACATTATGGGACTTTCAAAAAAATCTTCTGAATTTGCCTGGCAATGCAGTTATAGCTATCAACCAAATGCTCACCAGAGGATTACTGTGGAACAGCATGTTTGCTAAGGCAAACCATTATGATGTAAAGCACTGAAATACTAAGAAATCTCTTAAAAGCTTCTATGTAAAAAAGATTAAAAAATGTAAATCATTGTGCTAAATAAATTCTTGATGTCAAAAGTAACAAACGAAACCACCAAAAACAAACAAAAAACACCCAAACAAACCCCCTCAAAATACAGCTTATTGTGACTATCCCAATTGTCTATCACAAGTATTGTGACCCCATTTCTCACTATTTATGCTCACTGTGGTTCTCGGGAGAACAGTGAGCAACATGCTGTTTTGGAGCTGCTATCATTGAGGGCATATGTAGTTAAAACCAAGCTGTTGCATAGCGCACTCTAAATGCCACTGCCGTCACTTAGAAACTGATGTGATTTGCATTCCTTTTAATAAATTAAGCATTTAATTACATTAAAAATGTAACCTCTAATTGAAGCACCTTCTCCCAGTGGGCATAACTCCATGACAATTTCACACAAACTACCTAGAAGTAGATGCCTGCTGCTGCAGGTATGGGAGTCTCACTAATAAGCACTTAAACATCATTCTTGAGTATTCTTGCAACTTAATGGATCTTCCCCCAGGATATCTCTTTAGAAGGATATTGTTTCTGCTGTAGCATGTTGTCTTTTGCTCTTGTCCTCTACTTGTAGTCATTTGCGTGTCCACACATTTCTCTTTGATAGCTTTTATTGTGCATGCCTGAATACCTACTGGAATCTTCATAGTATATAAAGAACATCTATAATGCTACTGAAGCTATTATGTAAAATCCAATACCTCAGTTTGTTCTGTGTAATAGCTCAGTAGTAACCAATGCAGAACAGTTCCCTGTTAAAAATGCTGGGTAAAACTTCATTCTGTTATCATTCTGATTGTTAAAGATTTAACAGCTTTAAATATATTTATTTACCTTAGAATCATGGCTAATGGGTCTAGTCTAAGCAGCTGCTTTCTCCTTATCTATAATTTGTTATCAATTCAGTAGAGGAATTTCTGGTTTTGGGTTTGCCTGTAAGTTACTTTATGCTGTTTCTGCTCAGTTGAAGTCCGCAGGCGGCTGAATCATGCACTCAAATGACACCTGCCAATATTTCCTATATCCAAAGAGTTCTGTGAAATTGGTTTAAATAGAGTATGAATCAATACATTTAACTAATGTCACTGTTTGATTGCAAGTCATTGAGGTGTTAGCCAGGATTTGATAAAAATGGTAATAATTTGTGTGTTGCAGTTGAAGAACAAATCTACAATTTCTTTCCCTGATTCATGTTTTCAAATTACCCCCAGGCCTGCCGTCTGTGTTAATGACCAGTTCTCCCAACAGCTTCCATGGGGGGTTGATAACCTGGTGTTCAAACCTGAACAAACAAGGCATGCTCATGACAGCTGTAGTTTTAGATCTGTAACAGAAGTGTAATTCAATTTCCAAAGCAATGATGGAGGCCCTGAAGAGCAGAATTGTTCAGAGTTTATGCAGTGTCAAAGGCTCACTTGGTCACTCTGAAATAGTACAAGAATTTTAATACTACTTTAAAACCTGGAGTCTATCTACTATAACTTATTCCTGTCAATAGACATAGTACCAGGAGCCAGAAAGAGGTCCCCGGAAATAAAAGAACAAAAAAGGCCATTTGCAGGTTGCTTAAAGTTCAACTCCCTTAGAAATTTTTCTTTTCCTAATTGTTATTTAAATTCTCACTTCATTGCTAATCTACGTTTTCTGCGTGTTTTTGAGCTGTGGTCTTAGTTCTACCTAACTCTGGCTAAATACACAGTGCTGGGTATATATATCTTTGGCTTTAGTTTGCTGTTTTTCACCATGCTTTTCCTGGTTTTTATACTAGGAAAAAGATGTTCAAGCATTTGCCATCTAAAAAAGCCTGATATTTAAATTCAATATGAAGCAGTTTCCAGGATTAGTACAGATAATGTAAGTAATTGCTGAGTGACCTCAGAAAAGTCTTATCTCTGAAAGAGAACTTGAACAAGGTTGTGTTGAATAAGGGCAACTAGTAACTGCTTCTGGTAACTCTCTGTATTCTGTAGACAACACAAGAACTTTCTCAGTTTCTCTGGGAGACACCCAAAGATTAACTCAAGCACTTATATATATATATATATATAGCTGATAGACTGCAATATTCTTTCCCTCTCACTTTGAAAAATGAAGCCTGAATTTCAAATACAAGATAAGCAGCCTGTTTAATTAGTTTAGAACTCTCCTGTCTGTGGGTGGACAGATTCTATTTGTTTCTCTGAACTATAACAACTTCTTTTCACATAAAGCTGAGAATTCAATGCCATTTATTTTTCTTTGTATAAATTATGTCACTAAATACTCAGTTAAACTCATTAGCAGAATAAATGAAGAAGTATGGAAATACAATTTCTGGAGGAGAAACTGTACAAAAACAGTCCAGCTGCAGAATATATGTTTGTAAATACTGAATCACATTCTCAACTGCGTGGGTTCACTGTCTTTGATTAATAAGGATCAGGTCTATTTGGTTTCTCCCAGATAAATATTAACATACTCCTCCTTTTGTCCAAAATGGTGCTCCCTGATACCAAATGCAGAAAGGAAGACAGCTGAAGCAAGGCTTCTTGGCTGAGACTTCCAATGGAGGTTATGGTATTTTCAAAAATATTAAAGAATAAATTGCATATGGGGCTACAGAAGAAGGGTGGCTATTTTCACACGGGGAATCTGTCATGGGTTCATCTGAACCCATGACAGAATCTCACTTCTTCACCTTTCTTTGGACATGGTATTATCTAGAGCCAACTATGCTGTGAATAAACAGACTTTTTTTTTGAGACTTCATCCTGTGCTTGGTAACAAGTACTTTGAACTTTCAGCATCGGCAGCAATCACGTCTGCACCTATCCTGAGAAGACAATTCAAAAGAGAGGAACAAGAGGCATCATATATTTTTTGGCCAAGTTATCTTAATGTAGTTTAGGATTTTGCATTCCTGTGTGTAGCAACCTCTGAAATTCAGGATTATAAAGGTGGTTTTAATAAAGATGCAGGCAGAAATTACTGCAGGGTTGTGGAGGAGCACAGTAAATTCTTACTTACTCCTTATCTGCTACTACTAACTAATTAAACTAGTCTTGGTCAAATAACCACAGTTGTGAAGAGCTTGCTTCTTGGGTGTGCCTCCTACAGAGTTTGGTAATACTCAAGATATCTGTGGTGGCTTTTTCTTGGTGGACTCTGTGGCCATGTAGTGGCAAACAAATTTCTCCACCTCTGCACCACCATCCCATATCAGCATTGCAGGTGTTGCTGCTCTTAGCATCCTTTTTGTCTGTCAGACATTGAACATCTCTGGTTAATCAAATTGAGTTCTCTGTTAAATCCCTAAGCTATTGCAGAATAACATTATGCAATTCAGCACAGCTGTGGGGTCATCGTGTAACATACATTTGGAACATAGATGGGAGCAAAGAGGTAGGAAGCTCCTGATCAATACTGCTGGGAAAAATATGCAGGCTGTTTATACTGTTATTCCCAGCATATCTGCGCCGAGAAAGAAGAAACTATCACCTAATGCTTGGCGTGGGAAGCTCTGGGATATTTCAGGCTGTCAGGCTGCCTTCTCCCAGCTGATCTGTGCCTAAAGCAGTCAGTGGGGGTGCTTGCATTGTATGAAGGGTAAAAAAAGAGAAGAGGCCAAATCTTCATGCTCTGCTTGAATCCCTGTGGCTTTGCTCCATGTGCTTTTGCTACATGACATATGGCTTTATTATGAGACTCACCTTCAGTTTGGGAAGTGTCTTTTCACTACCTGGGACTTGTTTCACTCCCTCCTGCCATCTGTAACTGTGACAGTTAAAATCATGTTGGTCTGGAGCATGTTCAGCATGTTTGCTGGTGAAAATCCTCAGAGCTGAAGATGGCCAAACTTTTCTATTAATAAAGGCCAAAGGGAATGTTCATATGGGAAATATTAGTCACTGCTTTGCAGAGCAGTTGCAGTGATTTCCTCATGACCATTTATTATTCTTCTTTTCACAAAAAAAAAAAAAAAGAATCTTCAAAGTTTTGTGGCTTGCATTACACCTGATTTCAGTTCAGTAACAACTAATTGAATGTACTGTACCTTTCCTAAAGCAGTCTTGATTGACTCCTCTCTCTTCTCCACTTTAATACAAATGAAAAAAGGCTCATGCTAATTAATTTATTTGTGTTAATGAACACCTATTGACCCATCTTCTTTATTGCAGTGAAATTTGAGGTGTGCTGCAAATCAGTCATGGTTTAGCATACCAACAAAATAAAAACATTTGGGGGCTGTGGGTTGGTTATATGCTACCATAAATAAAGACAGTTAGGAAATTGAAAACACTGACTTCGGGCTGTTGGTTAGAGGAAAGCCCTTGTTTTCAGCCTGAGATGTGGCTCAGCTGTGTTTGTGGCACCAGCTATTTACAGTCATTTATACTCAAATACAGATTTATAAATAGTTCACAGAAATATCACTGAAGTTGAACAAAGCAATCTATTTTTTCCAGAAGTGATGGTATGAAAGGCTGGGGGAATTGCTGATAAAAAGCCACAAACAGAGTGGAGAGAAACCAGCTTTGTCTGGAGCAGGATGTCACACTGCCATGAGGAGATGGACACAGGGTTGTCCAGCCAGGATGTGGCTTTTGGTTGTCTTTGAGGATCTCTTAGGCCAGAGCAGCAGAGCAGTAACCTCTCCTTGACCCAGGGGCTCAGAAAAAGGACAAAAGAGGTGTAGTTTGGATGTCCTGAGGGGGGAACATTTTTGTTGTTCCCAGCCAGAGGAGCATCCCAAAGCCTCTGCACTAGCAGAAGAGCATTTGACCATGGCCGAAGTAAGATGCCCAAGATGAGTATGAAAAGGGTGAATTTGCCAGGAGCATCATCAGCTCCCTCTCCACTGAACTGCCCTTCTGCTGGCCACACAGATGCTTAGCTCTGACCACTGCTAATTTTTGCCTCAGTCCTTCTGTTTTTTGCCCTGGAAACCTATTCCCTACACTGAACTGGCTGTCCCACAAGGAGGCAGCTTGCAGAGCAAGCTCAATCCATTCTCTGCCCAGCCTGAATTTGTGTTTGGGATTGCCCCAGTCCATGTACAGGACCTTGCACTTAGCTTGGTTGAACTTCATAAGGTTTTCATCGGCCCAACACACAAGCATGTCAAGGTCCCTCTGGATGCATCCCTTGCCTGCAGCATATCAACTGCACCACACAGCTCAGTGTCATCAGCAGACTTGCTGAGGGTGCACTCAATCCCATTGTCCTTGTCACCAACAAAGACGTTTAACAACACTGGTCCCAATAACAACTGCTGAGGAGCACTGCTTGTCACCAGTCTCCACTTGGACATTGAGCCTTTGACCACAACTCCTTGAGTGCGAACACCCAGTCAATTCCTTATCCAACAAGTGGTTAATGGTATGCTCTAGGCAAGTTTCCAAGCTGGGTGGGAAGTGAGCTGGAAAACCACAAAGCAAGCACGAAGTTTAGATGTACTGACAGGAACCTCGGTGCTTTACCATGCAAAGGAATCAGCAGCATCACAAACAGGTGTACAGAAGGTGCCATGTTTCCCCAGCTACTTATGAAAAGCTTTGCTCTGTGTACAAACTCACAGCAACCAATGGTTTCCTTTCACTGCAGCTGACCAGACCTAATTAAATTTCAAAGCTCTTCACTCTGTGGCAGGATTCTGAAGCAAATTCTCTTCTCTGGCCCTTCTACTGGGGTTAACTGCCCAGTACAGGGGAGTCCTTTGCCCTTTCTGGCATATGAAGTCCTGCTCTGTGATTTTGGTTCCTTTAAAACTGATTAAAATACTTGTGGAAATAAGTTTTCTCATGTGGAAATGGCATCTCCCTTTATTGGGCAGTCTGGTTAAACTGAGCATCATCATTTCAGTGAGTCTGCCTGCATGCTCACTTGGGGATGTAAACCAGCAGCTTTTGTTTTCCAATTGCTTTATATTTTGAGGAATCACTTCCATCTGTGAGGCTTTAAATAACATCAAATTTAAATAAGTGATATTTTGCATTGATTTTGTCCAAATGTAAATGGTTAGACTGTTAGGCAGCAGTCAGGCCAGAATGAAATTCTTTACTTACCTGTTATTGAAGAAATTTCCCTGAGGAGATACAGCCATAATTTCATCTGTCTCTAAAATTTCCACTCTGTCTTTAGACATATTTCTTGTATACTTCCTTTCCTTTCCCCAAAAGGAGTAAGTTCCTGGCTTTTCAGTTTCTTCAATAGAAAAATTGGCAAAAACATTCAAGTTTGGATGAATCTGTTGCGGGGAAAGAAACCAGCCAGTTACTACCTCTAGAAATCAAGTCATGTAAGGTTATATTATGCATCCAGCTGGAAGAATTTCAAACTTCTTGTTACCAGGAGCTGCAGCATTTCAAGCTCCACACTTTCTGGGAACGTCACTTTTTCCTTGCACACTGCAAAGTGGGTGAATGCACTACTATTTATGGAACATATTGGAAGTTTGCTTGACTATTGATTAGCTAACTTCAGAATCTGCTTTGGGGAGGTAAAATGTGCTGTCAGCACTTGTGTTCCAACAGTGTAATTAATAAATGTTTAGGATTTGCCTCATTTTTGAAATCACCTTATTTGATTGAATATTTAGTTAATTGCTAAGTTTTTGTTTATGCAGATTCTTCAGAGAAAATGCTTATGTTATTCAAATTTATACAAATGGAGCATTACTGAATGTTTTCTGCCCTTTGGAGTGGCTAGAAGCCTTTGACATACCTACTTTGGCCTGATTGCTATTTAACCTTAATTGCCCTTATTGGCATATAGCCTTTGCGTCTTCCTACATGAAACTGCTTTTATTTTATTGCTATATTAAAGTATATGGAAATTAAGGGTAAAACTAACCTACTTCAACTCCATGCTTCTGTTTTTTTCCCAGATTTTTCATGTGGAGAGTTTCCAGAACATAAATTTAACACTTAGGCAGCAAATAAGCAAGGGGACTGCTGCACAGGCATTCTGTGTATGTTCAAGCCATTTGGAGATTGAATGAGTCAGTTCATAGTCACTATGGGATTATTTTTTGCGGCTTTCTGCTCAGATAACCCTATACAAGTAAACAGGAATTACTGATGTTTGAAAAGGTGAGAACTATTGTCTGTGTGTTGGTAGCTACTTGCACCAGTAGGAGTCCCAACCACTCTTATCATAGAAAAAATACTTTCAATTTAAAATTACCCAAAGTTTATTTATGAATTTGAGATCAATTAGAACTTATTGGTTCTCTAGATGAAGACACTGTTGTTTCCTAATTAAAATATAGAGATAATTTTATTCTGTAGAAATACAATAGAAGGACATGCTTATGCCTATATGTAATTAGATATTCACACTGGAGGAGACAGTTCTTGGTGGTAAACACAGCCAGTGAATACGTACAGTACAGTGGGGCAGGCTGGTTTGGAAAAAAAAAATTATTATGTAAATTTTTCCATTATTTAACATGGTCTATTTTTTTCAACCTGAAAATATTAGGAGCTAAATTACTTCAACAGTGGAGCTTCATTTTGCTTACACGGGTAGCTTAGTATAGAAAAGTTAATCTGCTAGAACGGACGTTTTTATCACTCCCTTCCAAAAAGAGGGGTCTTTATCATCAGTGGTTTGTTGGAGGTTGTTTTGAAATGACACATGCTAGAGAAGTCATTAGGCTGTTGAAGCTAATATCAGTGCTTGGCTAATGCAGAGTTTCTTTTAATCAGAGAAGTATAGAATCATAGAATAGAATAGTTACATATTGTACTAATATATATATTATAGCATAATTATATATGCAATATATTATATATAATCTAAACCATCTTATATATATTATAGCAGATAGAATATTATATATAATATATTATATATATTATAGATAATATAGCAGATAAAAACTATATTATATATAAAATAGCATAATTATAGCTTTGCCATGGGCATAAAAAAATCTAGGCTCTGAACTTGCATTCATATTTGTATTTGCCTCATCCATCTCCTAGTTCTTGTCAATGGAGATATGTTGTTGGAGGTCCACTGGAGATCCAGTGTGTTTAAAAATTTCAAAAACATTATGTTTCAGAACAGTTTCAAGTACCTCTTCCTAGATATTTCGAATATATGGTCCCCCAGACCTCAAATATATTTTCTAAATCTCCTTCGAAAATCACCAATCAAAAGTCACCTTCACCTGTGTCAATGTAAAAATCTCCTTGAGGACAGTGGATTAAACACAAGCTACACAGACAAGGGCTTGGGTTTTGTAAGTTGTTTTTAAGCCTACAAAATGAAATTGTTGATAAGTTTGCTAAATCTTCTCTACCAAGGAAAAATGCCAGATGCCCATAAGTCGTCTTTAGTACATTAAAGTGGAAGGATGGTGAAAAAGTAAGTGAAGGCCTTTCAAATACAAAGTGTGTTTGCATAGCTGTAAAAATCTGGCAAGCAGATGGCAACACATTGAATTTCAATAAGAAATCAGATCTGCAAAATCACTGTTTGTTACCAGGTTGCTCTTGAAAAGATTGATTATGATGACTGATAGGAGTCCCTGCGATGAACCCCTTGCTCAGGCTGGCGAGCAGTTGCTCACGAGAACAACTGCAATGACTCCAGCTTCCTGGCTTTCTCCCCAGTGCAAGGCAAGTGCATAAGCCAGTCCAAGTCTTTAGTCATAAATCAGTGAGCAGGTCAGCAATATTTTCTCTGAGGACTGGCAGATGATAAGATTAAGAGTTTATCAGTAATTGCATGCATGTGCTTAACTCAGGGTGAGCGAAGAGTAAACTGAAGAAGCATTGAGCTCTGCTGAGTCATGCTGCGTTTAGTGCAAGCTATGAATATCCATATGAAAAGCTACCACAGTGCAGCTGATGCATGGTAAGTCCTTAACCTTTTCTGGGCGTGAAAGAGCCTTTTTTATAGGAAAATCTCATCTGAAAAAAGTGGGGGAAATTCAGGAGGGAAAGCATAGAGCCTGGTACGATAAATAGCTTCAGAGTGGGAGGAAATCTGAGAATTGTGCCTGGAATGTAAGAATCCACCTAGGAATCTGAAGAAAATCTTTCAAAAGCTTGTTTTCTTGGAAAAGAACAGGAGAAAGTCCAAGTGATGTGATGGGCTCTTGCATGGGTCCCTCCAGTCCTCCTGATCTCTGAGAGTTTGTGCTTCCACTGGGACATATTTAGAGCATAAAGACAGAGAAACTGCAAACCACTTCTGTGAGAGATGGTTATTTTGAAACCTCTGAATACCATCTAGGCCTTGGAGATAATTATTATGCAGCAAATTCTCAAAACTCTTTTGGAGTGTCAAGAAGAGTATCTGTAGAAAACAAAAATGTTAGTCTGAGATGCCACAGATCTTTTCACAACCCTGTATTTTGCCATTTCATCTAGGTTGTATTTTTCTTTGTTTTTTATGTCTTAGGAGGATTTTGACTACTTCTGAGACTCCCAAACTCAGTGCTGTTCCAGTCATAACTTACTGAAGGTGATCCACTCTTTGGGGAGCTGTGCATTCACTACTTTGCAGACATGAACACTGGCACAATTATGCAAAACAGTCAAGGTACAGCTTTCACAGGAAAGTGCACAATAAATGGTGAGAGAGGAAGGAAAGAGGATGTTAAAAAAATGATGTGATGTCCAAAAAGTTCTGAAACACCTTAAAATCACATTTTGGAGATAACTTCAGCCCACCAATGATCCCTCATACAGCTTTAGAGCTGTGTAGCTCTTTCTTTCTACTCATTTTTGGGACATGACTTCTCCTTAGTCTCAAGGCTCATCTGAAGATTTGACAAAGCAAAATGGTGGCAGTTATGATCAAGGTCCTTCGTATTCTTGCTAGAATTTGGTGAAATGACAGGATTTTGTGTTAGCTTTTAAAAATATGTTGTTTTTTCCTTGTTTCTATTTTCAGTAAGATAGTAAGTGTGTGCAAGTGTATACATTTGTGCTCTCCATTCATGTTCCTTACATGAAGGGTGTCAGCTTTATTAATAGTGTTTGCTTTCTAGAAGGAAGACTGTGGGGAGTAAAGGAGATAGGAGTGATATGCCACAGAAAGCCTATGTCACCTCTTGCTTTTTTTTCCAAAATAGTTATCTCAAAGAGGACTTAAAGTAAAAGGGTCAGATACACAGAATCATACAATAACTTAGGTCAAGGACCTGTACATTTAGCTACTCTGACACCCTGCTCAGAGCAAAAGGTCAAACTTCAGAGCTAGATCAGTTGGCTTATGGTTTTATTCAGCAAAGTTCTGAATATTTCCAAGGCTGGATATTCCACAGCCTTCTCATCTTGTTTCCACACTTCATCTCCTTCCTTGTGAGTTTTCTTTCCTTATCTAGCTGGAGTTTCCCATAATTTGCACCTTGTCACAGTTCCACTGTTCTGCATCTCTTGGAAGAGTCTGTCTCTGTCTTCTCTTTAACCCTTATTACACATTTGAACCCAGCAACTAGGACTGGTCCTGTGCAGGCTGAAGAGGGTGAATTGTCTCAACCTTGCTTCACACATCATGTTCTTAGCCCCGGGATGCCTGTAGCAGAGCCTGCTCTTGTCTGTGGAGCTCCCTCTTGTACTGAGAGTCCAAAGATGCACACAGAGTGCTAGGTGTGGCCTGATCAGTGCCAAATAGAGGCCTATGACAAGTTGTTACTAACTCCTTCTCTTAAGACTATAGCATGATCCAAAGCCTGATTCTAAATAAGTAAATAGGATCCTTTTAATTGCTTTTTGAAGAAAACTTAGCCATGAATGTTTCTAAGGAATTAAAGGATGTGGATTTTGCTTTACTTACTGGATTCCACAGTTTGTGCCACAGTATCCTGATTTCATAACAGGAACATGGTACTGCATGATGAAAAAATACTTAGAAGTGGAGATTATAATAAAAATAATTTAGGATTACTACTTTGTCAATAAAATGCAGCAAACTGAAAACTGAAGTAGAAAAAATACCAAAGGATGTGGGAGAAAAGTAAGTTTGCATGCTTGGCATTACCACTGATATTATAGCATAGTCTTATTTCCTTAAATTCAGGCATATAAGAAATGGAGATAAAAATAGGTAAGGTTTTTGCTGACTTTTAATCATGGGAGTACAATGTACTTACACTTCACTGCTAATATTTTCCACTGAGGGCCAATGTAACCAGTAAAGCTTGAAATTTTGCCTTTGTAATTGCCTCTATGAGCAAACTTCTGCTCAGTATAAGGATTGGAGCCATTTTTAAATGGCATCATGTCCATCTGGAGACCAGTAACAAGTGGTGTCCCTCAGGAATCAGTGTTGGGACCGGTCTTGTTCAACATCTTTGTTGGTGATGTAGACAGAGGGATTGAGTGCGCCCTCAGCAAGTTTGCCAATGACACCAAGCTTGGTGGTTCGGTCGATATGTTGGAGGGAAGGAATGCCATCCAGAGGGACCTTGACACACTTGTGAGGTGGGCTGATGCCAACCTGATGAA
>JAOEHX010058254.1:13689-28575 GCA_025448015.1 Bolborhynchus lineola
TTAAAATGATTGTGTGGAAAAGACATGTCTGGGAATGAATTTTCATTGTGAACCAGCAGTGGCACAGGGATGTTCTGCCTGCACATGCACACCCACCCACGCTGCCTGTTACATTATTCAGTGTGTGTGCAGCTCTCCTAGGCGCTGCAAGGAAAGAGAATTCCTCTTTTCCTCAGAACCAAATTTTCATTTCTAAAAAGAGTTCAAAGTTTTTATCTCATTCACCATTGAATTTTCTTGGCCATCTATTCCCAATCGTATCTGTGGACAGTGATTTTTGAATTAACTTTCTGTATGTGTAAATAATAACTGGATCAGGCTGTACAGAGATGCTAACTTTCCGAACAATGACAGCTATGCATCACAAGCCTCCTTTGCAATTAAATAAGATTTGGAGCTGAATATTTAAATTATAAATGAACTGATGCTCACCACAGTATTTCTTAGCAAAAAGTATGGTTTGAGGCCCATGCATATGATTATCTACTGAAACTTCTGTATCGCATGGCCAAAGGATTCTTAAATTTCTGGTAAGAGACCACAAGATCTTTAGGATAGGACTCATTTCTTCATTCCTGTCAATAAAAAAAAGCAACATCCTTTAGGAGCTTTAGGTGAGTGAAATTATCTGAGTTGATAGTATATGCCAAAGGCTACAGCAGGGTGAAAAATACCACTACAGTTCTTTGGAGAATAAGACTAGGCTTTCTTTTCTTTTCACAGAAAGAAAAGGTACACAAGGTACTTAGGACACCATAGCATACAAAAGCAAAGGCAAAATATCAACTGATTTCATGTTCAGCATAAAATCTTACTGGGATAGCTTCAAAAGAGTAAAAGTAAAAATCAAAAAAGTCAAATACTTTATGCTACTTCTTTACTTAAAATCTTCATTGCATTGTGCAGCTGAAACACAGTGCATGTGTATACAAATCTTGCTTCTCCTATCCAAATATAAGCACTATAAAATTTCCGTTTACAGTAATCCACTTGATAGCCATTACTTAATCAAAGGGTTCCAGCTGTGTTGTTCTAAAATGAGCAGCTCTGTATTCAAGTAAGAACGAGAGATTTATTTTCTGTCTTTTTGAAGACTATGTTACTTTTTTCGTAAGTGCTTTACAGTCACTAAGCTGTTAAACTGCTGGTACAGAAGCTACCTTCAGATAAAGGAAAGTTCTTCATGTTAAAAATTGAAAGGAACTATTAATATATTCATCAAGTTAAACTTGACTGAGATCAGTATTACTATAACTTCAACAGAAAAAAAGGTATCTAGAATTACAGAAATATTATTTTTCATGAAGAAGCAGGAAGATATCAGTTCCAAAACATGCTATTTCAGAAAAAATATTATGCCCTTGTCACCGAAGTTTCACAGCATATTTCATCACACTGGTTTAACCACTGGAAGTTTGCTCTGGATTGCAATAAAAAAAAAGATGACCCATTTCCTATGGCTGTTTATTACCAAGAAGTTTTTTTTTTCTAGGAAAAAAAAAAGAAAAAATCAGCTGACTCCAATGTTTTAAGTATACCTCTCATAAAACTGAAGCCAAAGGATGCCTAATATGTGTTTCAGTTGATAACTCCACTGTTAATAAAGAGTACAATTTCCATTTGTTTCTTCCACCAGTTCCTCCTGTTGGGTCATATCCTTTAACTTTGTGCTTGCAGGAACATTGGAGATCATTCTGCTGTGTAGTGTTTATGGCTTTGCATGTGCTTGTAACATTTCAGTCAAAGCCTTAGAATGTGTAACACAAAAAGGATAACAAAGAGTGGGGAATATCCTGTTTTTATAGGCATGTTCTACCCATCAATCTGTCACTCTGAATCATTTCTACAGTTGGGTGAATAATTCACAGTGAATCATTCTGCAATGATCTAATTTTTCTGCTCATGAGAGACTTCTGACCATTAGTAACAGTTTTATTAGATAAGTATTTTAAATTGTCCAATTAATTTTATAGCTTGATCATGAAAACCTCTTGTCTGCATAAAATGTGGATTAGCCCTCAGTCAGTACTCTCATTTACCCTGAATAGCAGCTTTCTGTGGGAGACTAGGCGTAGCAAACAAAAAGACTATTCAAACATGTCAGACTCTGTCCCATGTTATATTTGCTATTTAAAATGTTATATGTGATTGGTCAATTAATTTGCACAAAATTTCTACCAATCTCTGATTGGCTGGCAGTGTTAGCACTGCTAGTGTAGTGAATGTTCATTCTGTATAAATGTTAAATGCAGGCTTCAGAAACAGTCTAGCCAGCTAAACCTATTCACACAAAGTGCTTCAGAGAATGAGCACTTAGACAAAATAAAGGGGGCATAAGCTTGATTCGTGTGAACTGATTTTAAAATAGGAAAGAGTATCTGAAGAGATACTGTTGTAGCTCTATTTCTCACTGAGAAAATGACACAGTTGTGAAGTTGTAATGCTCATTTACTGCTGTGCCTTAAAAATTAAATTAGAAATATTAAAATAAATTAATTACTTAAACCCATAGCATCCCATGTACATAATTCCTATATTTAGGAAAAATTAAGCATAAAGAATTTTGAAGTGATTTACATTGTTCAAGGTTATATAAAATCAAAGAGAGATTAAAGAAGAAAATCATTGAAAAGAAATGACAGTTTTACAAATATGAAGGTTTTCTCAATATGCTCCAGAAGTACCAAAAACCTCATCCAAATTTTATATGCCAGAGAAGGATTCAGATGAAATCTGGCAGAATTTTGCTCTAAATCTTTCAAGTTGTGTCGAGCTTCAAGCTCAAAACTTTTTTGATGATTTTTTTTATTATTATGATAATTAAAGTTAAAACTATTCCAATAACTTTCATTTTAAAAAATCAATATGCTCTTTACCCATCCACCTAATGGAAGTTAACTTCCATTCACCTTGAGAAATTAATACCTCTTTATGTTGTTTTCTTTGGTTTTGTTGTTGGCACTTAAACTTTTATAGAAGAGGGTTAATAAATGCAGGTGTAAAAACAATTCACTGAAATATCTAGAAAGCTTAAAACATTGCAATAGAAATAAAAAACTAAATCTCTCTGATCAGATCTAGACTCCTTGTATTAGCCAGTTTGAACAAGGAACTTGTAGAATTAAGTCCTCCTTCCTTATTAATGTATTAATTTCTATTAATTAACATCCCCAACATTAATTAATACAATAATGTATTAATTTCTATTAATTAACATAATGTTATTAATTAACATGAAGCCAGTGTCCACTGGCTTCAGAATAGGCTATCAAAGTGCCTGTACCAAAATCATACATTAAAATATTCTAAACTTGTCAGAGGATTGCTGAACACACACACACACACACACACACTCACACACACACGCAACATAGACACACTTGCCAAGTTCTAAAACTAGAATGTGACTGATATAGGTTCACTGGAATTGTGTTTCTTGAAACAGGATTCAATGTACCAAAGTCTTCTAAAAAACAGCATCTGGCTATAAGGCAGCTGTCTTACAGGCTGCAATGCACCAAGAAAAACAGGAAAGTGAATGCATACTCAGTAAATCAGTAGGTCCAGTTTTTAACAAATTGAGAATGCTTTATCTGCGAACATTTATTATTTTTGCTGTTGGCATTACACTGTATTTATGTAAAATATGAAATATTGTCCTGATATTGAATCTGTAGGGCTTTTGTTTTTCTTGTTCTGTTATAAGGGTTTTGTTACCACAGTCTTGAGTATAATTGTAAATTATTAATATATTGAATTTTGGTGCAGATACTGGTATAGATAAGGCAATTGCTAAGTTCTCCAAAAGTTATCTGTAACCTGGTCATGCATGAAGTGGTAGTCTGAAGAGCAGGTTCTGGCAAACCAAAATACATTTTAAAGAAATGTACAAAAGGAATCAAGGCATTTTGAGAGTTTCAATAGCTTCAGCCAAAAACCCTATAACCACAGGTCTGTAACTTTAATCTCAGAGAAGATAATTCAGAAAGGAGCATCAATTCTTATAAATAGTTTCAGATATGCTGTGTTTGTTTACAGGACCCAAAAGTGCTTCTTAGCTCCAGAGTTTGGGTCCATTTCTACCTCACGTCCCATTGTGATCCTGGGATAAGATTAGCTCTGAGATCACTTCTGTTCCTGAACTGTTTTCCACAGAAAGAAAATCTGGGCTTTTAAACTGGGAGAAGCTTCCACAGATGAATGATCTGACCAAAGGAAGAATGAGCAGCTGATCAATATATGCTACAATATAAACCCACAACCTGACCTGTTACCTTTCTTCTAATAAGGGAGAGTCTACAGACATCATGGTCTATGTTTGTTTAAATTGGCAGCAAGAAAAGTCTTGCAAAATCTGCTGTTACCTGACAAAATCAGTGCATCAGCTTTTATACATGCAGATCCTTAAAAGAAATGCAAAGTAGACCATGAGTAATGGTAAAATGAAATCCATCACAATTGCGGTTTCTTTTCTTATCATGGGTTTGTTTGGCTTATCACCAGTGTAATTAATAAATAGCCTTTGTAGCCATTTTCTGAGCTAGAAAAACTTCAGATGTTATTCCTACCTTCTTTTACAGTCTTGCATATTTACATAAACTATATTGATCCACATTTCTACAGATTTAAACATGGCAAGGAAGTCAACAGATAGAGCATGATTCATACCATTTTGTCTTCTAGTTTGAAATCCCTTGTGTTCCATTAGAGAAAGGAATTAAGAAAAGACTTCAAATAGTCACTCCTATGCTTTGTAAAATACCTCTCTTGTCTCTCCCAAATGAATTCACAATCATTTTCTGTTCACTATTTCCTGAAGTTTTCCTGACCCTCATGTGGCACAGTAGCATCATTATTGATCATAGTGCAACTTAATTTAAATTGATTAATTATATTCCAGAAAAATTAACAGGAGTGTGTAAGAACAATGAATAGTCAATGATAGTGGGATTAAAATGTGTTTACAAATCAATTGTTATTAAAGTTATGTTCAATAGCCGATCTAATATATTCACCGCTTACATTTAGTAGAATAAGACTTGCATGTAATATACTTGCATACAGTTATTAAAGGCATATTTCCTCTGGCAGTCATAGGGTTGATTTTTATTTTTTTTTATATTAATTTCAGAAAACTTTAGATGAAGATAAAGTTCTACTTTTCATGAAAGAAGCTACAGGCTATTTTAGATTCCAGATCCTCACCAAAGGAATTTTCCATAAATAACAGGGATAAGTCCTACTCCACTCAAATCAATGGGAACTTGGTTATTCCTTCAAAGAGGGACAGAATTCACTCAGACATATAAGACCCCTTCCTTTCAACTAGATGAAGTTCTCTTTCTTTTTTTCCCTCCAATTTTATTACTGCTATTCATTGCTGGGGTGCAGGGGAATCTCAGATTAAAGGATAGATTTCATCTGGTTTTATCTCAACAACTCCATAGAAAACAATAAATTGGATAGGCTAAGGATGCCAATTCAGTCCAGGGGTGCTGGATGGAGGGTGACTGCCCATCAAGGCTAATGGAGACAAATCAGAGGACACAGTGCGGGGCACAAGCTACAGTGATCACCCCTCAGGCTGCAGCAGCCCAGGCCCTGAGGTAGTTCTCAGTCTCCAGGGTGTGGCTGAGCTCCTCTCCAAAGCCAGGACTGAGGACTATGCATTCACCTTTGTAAGACGAGTTCTGGTAGAGACATATACATGACAGATGAAGGAGCTCCCAAGAGGAAGAGCCAGAGGCTGTGCTTGAGTGAGGGGCAGACAGGGACAGAGATGGTGGAGGCTGGAGGACTATAGGTTCCTTTTTATTTATGAAAGGTCACTTTAAGAACCTGTAGAGGCACCTGGCAAAAGGTGAAACAGGGAAGGTGTTGCTCAGAGGCTTATGGCTAAGCTGTGCTTGACTTGGAGTGGATCTAGTGCCACAAGGAGGAAAACACAAGTAAGGAGTGCTCAGAGATGCTCTGCATACGGTAATGCATTACTAGAAGACCAAATGGAGTATTCTCCTTGCTGAGGCACTTCTGGGATCATGGGGTTTTTTGCTCAATTTTGGATTCTCCAATACATATTGACTGACTGGAGCAAGCTTAACAGAGATATGGAGTGTATGATTCATGAAGGGAATGTGAGGGACTGAACCTTGCCCAGTTAAGGGGTACCTAGTTGCAGTGTTCAGCTACATGGAGGGGGATTGTAGAGAAGGCTGAGATACTTTTCTGGCTGCAAGGTATGTGTTGAAACACTGGAAATTTTGATCAGGTACGAGGAAGTAAAAATTACAATAAGCATGGATACGCAGTGCAAAAGATTGCCCAGAAATGTTGTAGAATCTTATCATAAACATATAAAGAATTCAATTTTTTATATGAAACAGAAGAGTCTAATCTAACATTGAGGTTAGCCCTACTCCCCTCAACAGGGTTTGGACTAGAGACTCCTGGAGGTCTCTACTAGTCTAAATTATTCTAAATTATTCTGTAGTTCTACATTTCAATGACAGCAGTTTGACTAGGATCTTCATCATACCACCTCTCTGAAAACAGATTGAAAAATCACCAAATAACCTTGTTAGAGCCTACTAACTTGTAAAGGTTATTTATTATTATATGCATAAGAAAAAGAAAGCTGACTTTGCACAATAACTGTAGTTTTTTCTTGCTAAACCAGAAGGGTCATTGGCTGTGTTTATTGTTTGACAGATGAATTTAAACAGTCAGTTACTTTTAAAATAACCAGATTTATTTTTTCCAACAGGCATATTAAAGACATATTCTGAAACTGCTCTTTGGAAAACCGATGATGCCTTCGATTTCCTTCTCAAAATACTTCCTGGTATTTAACTTACAAATTGTTGCTATCCCACCTCCATTTTGACAGGTTTGACACTATAAGACACCTTCTGCTCTATACCCATTTATAAGTTCTTAGGGCATTCATAGAGAAGCTGAAAGAAAGAGGTTGGTATGCTACATGTAACAATAAGTTTGGAGCTATCAGGAGTGAAAAGCCAAGTCATTCAGACACACAATACAACACCACCTAAATCCTATGGGACAGTGAAAACATGGATTAAATTGTATATTATGTACACTGTGGAGTACTAGAATCTTAAATCTCTATTCAATACAGTATACAATTTAGTGGCAAATATTTTCAACAACCTTCAAATTAAATATCCTTTAAATATCAGGGTATCCATCTGGCAATCCATTTCTGCAGGCAAAATCCTCAGCTGGTTTTGAAATCTTTAGTGAACAAATCTTTAGCAATATTTTCCCTTTAAAAATAAACCATTTTTCATTTTAAAATGAGAAGAAAATGAAAAACAACCAAATAACGAAACACACAATCAAATAAACATTACCACTTCCTGTCAGAATTAAAGTTCTAATTTTCTATAACATCTTTTTCCAAGGAGAAACAAACCCACATATTTCTAATTTCTCTGATCTTTTCAGATGATATTGATAGGGTGCCTATCAAAAGTTAGTCTATTTTATGGGCTATCAACTCTGGCCATTTCATAGGTACAGAGAGTCAAGGAAGAGCAAAGTTTTAACGTCAAGTTTGAGCAAAGAAAATAAATTTTCAATCAAGCAATTAAATTTTCAATCAAGCAATTTAAACTTCACTTTCAAAATAGGGTAGTTAGCAGAAAGAATATGAACCAGTTATAAGGTTAAAAATGCCTTCCTGACACTCTCCCTAGCTCAGAATCTGCACATGAAGCCAAGCTTTAGCTATTGACTGTGTACTTTGTATTGGCTAATGGATGAAGCAGTCAAAAAAGAGGTTTGACCTGACTTTTGCTAGTGTGCAAGACATCTGCTTTCAGACTGCCATTTGTTGGGCAATTGTTGGCATTTATTCCAGCTATCAACATCACAAATAATTACTATGAATAATTATGAATTAGGGATTTTAAATGTATTTTAGATACTTAAGTGTAGCATTACTCCATTGAACAGCAATGCCCTTTTATATATCTGATTTAGAAAGATATTTTTCAAAGGCAAATATATCTAATAATAGCTAATTGCTACATAATAGAAATTAAGGTGTGCAGCATAACTGCTATTTATATATTTGAAATCATTTGCTTTAAAAATAGCACATTAAAATGCCTGTAAAAATTTTGTCCTTGGTGTCAGAGTCTAAAACTCCATTCACTATAAGTCTGTCAATATCTACTTCACTCCAAGCAGTCTTTTTATATATATTACACTCCTCTAAAGTACATCAGTATTGTTAATACCTATATTACAGTACTGCCTACAGCATGAACCCAAATTTGGGCTTCAGTGCACAAGTAAGCAGACAGTTCCTTTACCAGAAACTTACACTGACTAGAGAAATAAATATTGAAGAGAAAGGCACTATTATCATCTTTGTGGAAGAAAAATTCAGGCTTAAGTAGGTTAAAGGATTTACTCAAGATCATACCAGGAGTCAAAATACAAATCTTCATAGTCTTTGGAGAGCATCCAAGCTCTCCCAGTTATTCGAGAGAAATATCTTATTACCCCTATATTTAAAGCTAACCACATGGTAGGATCTTTAGCTTTTTCTTGTTATCCTCAAGCCACGAGTCACACACTTGTGTGTTTCTATAGATAAGTGATTACTCACAGAAAGTAAGGATAGGGCATTCATATTAGACATTCTAGGCAGCTTGTAATGTTTCACGCAGAATTTCTCAGATTTAGTTGTCCATGTGATTTTGAACCTGGATAAGCCACAAATCTCCATTCTTCTGGCACAGTGAGTGCACATGTTGAATGCATATACCTAAATTAAAACACATAGGGCCATTCTCTGACTGTAGTTTACAAGGCTAATCCAGAAGGCAGTCCCCAAGTCACTTACAGAAGACATACCTAATGGTGTACTTCTGAAACTTTTACCCAGTACATAAGTACTATGTAGGAAATGGCTGATATTCCCCCACCTTTCAGTCGGTCAAAGTGCTGCAAGGGATCAGGTTGTGCCTCCAAGTCATCCAGGCAGCACTGCCTCTGAGGACCAGCTCTAGCACTATCCCACCTCCTTCTGACACCGAACTGATGGAAGAACCACCACTGCATCTGAAAGAGGGAAGTAAGGAGATAACTCTTTTCCCACTGGCTGTTGCCACCTCTGTTCCCATTTCTACATCACTATCCTGCAATGTGACATTTTATCACCACATTTCTTCACATTTCTTCCCCTAGCATATAACTGAGGCAAGTGGAATTGACTTTCAACAATTAAAATTATTTTATTTTCATAGCACTCCAAACTGCAAATTATTTTTCTAAGCAGGTATTTCAGACATGGAAGAGGAACCTTACTAGTTGTACTAGAGCAACACGATGTTCTGATAGCAAGCCAATTTCATCATATGCTGGCTACTTCTTCAGGGAACTCCAAAAACAATATAAAGAGAGTATAAAATTTGAGGAGGAGGGATTTCTTCTGCTTATTTTTTACTCCCTCTGAGTTTCCCCTACAGTATAATCATAGTTCACTGTGTCAAGGTAGATCATAGCTTCTCAGACACTAGCACAAACCATATTTAGAAACTGCAGACCTTGCCAGTCATGAAGGGAGCAGACTATGAAAGAAAAATGAAAGAAAAGAAGTTATAACAAATAACTTTCTTGTTGTACACTACATAACTAAGACAGCTTCTGTATATGGCTTCTCCATATAGCAGATGGGCCCTTGCATCCTGAAAGTGGAAGAAACTGTATTTGTAGTCAACCCCGCTAAACAGAGCTGGGATATGGATGCAGGCTTTAAAGGATACTTAGTGTTAAAGATAACAGAAGATTGCAAATTTCAGCTCTTTCAAAGTTCAAGACAAAAGTTTTGGTGGCATTACTTAGTGTCTATATATATGCAGAGGAGTTCTTGGAAACAAACTTCACTAATTCACATTAGTCAGGATATGTCTAACGATGCTATAGCCAAAGACTTGGAGAAACAAACATCTTATAAAAGGAAAAGCACAGAGTTTTTCTTCTAAGAAAAAAAAATATTGTTTTTTCTTAAGCCTTCTGGGAGACTGGCACCATATACTAACTTGTAGCCCATGAGGGTTTTGTTTTTCTTTTTTTACTTTGCCTGTGTTATGGATACTGCTTTTATTCCAGAAATCTTGGCCTACTTATGGCAGCATTTTGCTGTTCTGCAATGGGGGATTTTTCCTTAGGAATCTATATATCACTTTCAGCTGGTTAATATTTTCTCAACAGAGTTGTTTAGCTGAGAAGACTAGAAAGGTACTTGGTCCTAAATGATGTAAATGATGTAAATATCAGTCTCAAAGGGCCTCAAAACCCATTCAGCAGAATTCATACATTGCTCACGATTTGTTTATTTTTGTGTCTAATCAAGAACCAAGGAAGAGGAGCTATTATTTCAACTGATAATTACTACATTGCCTTAGTGTACCGAACAAATCAGCATCTGTTAAAATAACCTTCATAGTACTGGTCCCTAATTCTTGTTATTTTTATACAAGAAGGTGATAAAAAAAGTTCAGGGTATCTTCTTCAGGGAAAAAAGTTTGCTCGATGTGTTTTCACACAAGTGCTATGTCACTTCAGGAAGAAGACTGACATTATGTTACCTGTTGTGTGATAATGAAGTCAACGTTTTCAAGGTCAACTCTGGACAAGAAATTTAATTATAGGATGTCAGATATTCTATATTTATATTCTGTGAACCTCAAGTTCACACAGTACAGTAGGAATCCAAAGGGATCAGGAATAGGGTAGAGGATACTAATATATAACCCTCTTCATTTGCTTGTAAACCGGTCATTTACATTCCTATAAGCACAACACAAGGTAGAGTATTAAAATGTCAGTGTTAATTTCTTAAATATCCATTCAGTTCTTTTCCTTTGTTGGCACATCTTGGTGGATGAATCTGATTCCAAAGCCTCCAACCAGATTCTGTGCCACAAATGATTGAGTTATATCTCTCCTTTTGTTTGACTTCATACTTTTCTTTGCTACCTGCTGTTCCCCTTATGAACTCTAGACAGCTATTCAAGACAGTTTGAGACGGGGATTGTCCCAGTTCCAGGTTGTTTATCTCTTGGTGATATAAACTGAGGAGCTTTTCATTTTTTCCCAGCCAAAATACAGAGTGTCATTTCTACTTAGTCCTTTCAACTGCTCAGCAATGACTTTGACAACACATCTCAACCAATATGGGCCATTATAAAGACAAAACCATGTATTTTTCCAAGGCTATGTAGAATAAATGACTGAGTACTCTTCTTTCTAGATAGCAAGCAATAGATGATCTATGAATACGTGATTCATATGTATCTCTTTACCATTCAGCCATGATGTAAGCCACTTAGAATAATAGAATCATAGAATGGCTAGGGTTGGAAAGTACACTAAGGTCACGTAATTCCAACCCCCTTGCCATGGGCAGAGATGCCGCACATCAGACCATCGGCCAAGGCTCTGTACAACCTGGCCTTGAACATTGCCAGGGATGGAGCATTTACCACTTCTTTGGACATGTTCCCATGCCAGTGCGCCACCAACCTCACAGTAAAGAATTTCTTCCTTATATCTAACCTGAGCTTGACATTTCAGTTTACTTCCTCTCCACTTTGTTATTTCTAAGATACTAAAACAGTAGTAAAACAGCACTCATCTGCATATATCTGCATACATAAGGAATTCAGTTTACTTTCTTGGGTAACACTGCCATTTGTTTCATATCCCTTTAATTAAAACTGTCATTGCTGAGATTCTTTTTTTAATCTGCAAGGTTTTTGTGTAGGCTAAGTATTTGCCTTTTTTAATAAAGGGGGATGGGGAGGCCCATCACTTGTATTTAATCACACTAAACAAGCTCTTTAGACAATTTGTTCTGAAATTCCTCTAATTAGAGCTTGCCCTCCAGGTAATGCTCTGATCTGATTTACCAGCAAGTATAAATTAGGGACATTATGTAATTATCCCTAAGACCACAAATGGAAGGAACAGCTGGGTTGCTCAGAGGGGAAGCAAATAAACAGCTCCCATGAGATTTCTTAATAAAAAAATAATAAAAGTCCCTTTTTCTAGATACAGCCTTTACTGACTGCTTTTCTAGCCTTCTGTATTAAGGGATCCTATATTTGAGTTTTGTTTGAGAGAGGGCACTTGGCATTCAGCAGCTTGGCACCTCCTCACTGTATGAAGGGTAGCTATGGATTTATATCACGTAGGAACCATGTTATTCAGGAGATATTAATATTTAAAGTAACTGGCAAAAATATCCTCACTGATTAGCAATGATGATGTCATCTCTTCCCCATGAGTAATACATAAAACACTCCTTGACTTTTCCGCAATTTCTTCCTCCATTCTGGCTCCTGCCTATCTCTAATCTGAAGGCTTATCATCTCACCTGGGACAAAGCTTACAGAACGACCAAATTCCACTTAATGTACAATAAAATATAGAGGGTTGAAATTCTGTTTTAAAATATTTTAATGTCTTAAAAGTTTCCTGACAGTAACAATAACCCACACAAGTTCCACATACTGCCTGCCTGAATTTTAGTTTTGCTGAGGAATTTGACATCATCTCTAAAATTTTCCTAAAATAATCAAAGTTCAAAAATACTTTACTACCTCTTACCACCCTTAAATAGATGTATGTACATATTTTTCAACTTCCAAGTATGGCCTGCTTTACTGCAATGTACATAGTATAGTATTATTACATACGTCGCAATTCCCAGAATTGGTTATAAACCCACCTAACCTAGTGTGTATCTGTTCTCTCTTTTTCTTACCACATAAAAAAGGGGGTTGAATCAAGATGGGAGTAAAACTTGATCTAAAAAAGGTTGGAATGACCACTTGGGAAAACTGGCTGATACGACCTCAGCATATATTTTTTGGCCTTGCTTCTTACTGTTTGTCATTTGATCTTAGATAATGACCACAGAATCAGAACTGCAGCCATGTACTACTCAGCTGTGGATGGCTTTAGATGAGACCTGTTGTAGTCCACAAGCAGAGTGGCTTCTTCACACAGTAAACCCTCCAAGTTTATTACCCTCAGTGGATGAAGATATGTTAAAGTATGGCTTTCTTTTGCAGAACCTTCTGTTCTGCAGGTAGTGATGGTCAGAATGAGAGATCACTCAGAGAGGAATCATGAAGGCATACTATTGTAATTGTATATTTAGTAATTTATAAGTTTTTTACATAGCATATAGTATAATATACTTAAGGGAAAACAGTCAATAAATTATGCCACCAAAAAGCTCCTGCAAGTTCTTTCTCAGCTGGTTATACAGCCACAACTACTCCTTGTGCCTCTCTGATCCACAGACACTTCAGCCAAGGCACCTAGATAAAAGGTATAGCCCCTAAATTCTCTACCTGGCCAAGTAGTGATTTAATACTTGAGCAGCATCTCACTCACCAACTTAAAATCAGTTTTCAAGATTTACTCACTGGCTAATTAAATACAATGATGCAACAGATATAATGAACTATGGGAAGAAAGGTGTTTGGTTAATGAACTGTTGTGAGAAGAAAAATTCATTGCTTTTATCTATCAGCAAATATGCCCAAACACTAAATTAGATCACAAACACCTGAAAGACATAATTATTCCCTTACTTGTCACAGTATATTTATCTCAGCAAGAAAACAGACAAGATATATGTAAGGAGGAAATAGGGAGAGCTCCTCTCTCATACATTATGGGGTACAGTTGACTCAGGTCAAAAATATTGTAATTTGCCATTACTGTCGCACTGTGCTTTAAGTCCCAGAAATACCTTTGCTATCCATAAGCTGCTTTAGTTTATGCATGACTTGTTCTCAAGCATCCAGTCCCCAGAGAAATTTTCCATCACAGAAGTCCTGTATAACATAGAAAATTTCTTCTAAATTTTAACATACTATTATTTCACTATATATGCTATTTCACTACTTCATTTTTATGATATTATGAGTATTTATAAAAAAATCTAACATTAGAAAACATATAAAATAACATTGTCCCTAGTAGTAATCTACCAAGTCAGTCATGAATTTCAGGGGTACTTCATATTACACATCATCATAACACTGATGCCATGTATTTGACTCTGCAGCAAATGTCAATATTCATTTTCTGTATATATTAATTACACTAAAACTTTGGATCTTATGAATGAAAAAAATGGAACAATATTTACATGTATAAATATATACATACATTCATATATGTGTATACATATCCAAAGCTCTTACTAGCTTCTCAAACTGTTCTAGGATTTGAAAGATATTTTGGACCTCTTTCCCAGTTGGAAGTAAAATCAGGTCCCTCTTGACTACATGCTGTTTTATTTAACTTCTACTCAACCCATTAAGATTAATAAGAAAGTCAGATAGACATGCCTTTCAAAAACTCTTTTGCAGGAGTAGGGATTGCAATTTTACCTACTCTTCTCAATTTAAATTTTTTGTCTTTGTTAAAAAGGCTGTTAGCCAAGAAGGCACTCGTTCAACCCATTAAAAAAGAACCTTGTACTACTTCTTCATTTGAATCAGTCCTCTTGTTTTTTCACCCTCTACCCTTGTTTATAAACTTTAAAAGCTTAATAATTTCAAATTCAAAATGCTTCAGAAATATAAGTTTTCTGTTATTTGAAGTGCAAAGACTCTTTCTCATCAGTGCAGAATAAATATACAATAGCACCTTTCTGGACAGGAAAAAAAAAAGAAAATCATCGATACAGAAGACCACAAAGACAAACAGAGACAAGTTTCTCCACAGAAAACATAGATTTATGTCTCTATACAAATGCCCGTAGCATGGGGAACAAACAAGAGGAATTAGAGATGTGTGCACATTTACGGGGGTATGATATCATAGGCA